>OY720349.1:70572301-70759738 GCA_963082975.1 Labia minor | reverse complement strand
ACCGAACCGAACCGAACCGAACCGAACCGAACCGAACCGAACCGAACCGAACCGAACCGAACCGAACCGAACCGAACCGAACCGAACCGAACCGAACCGAACCGAACCGAACCGAACCGAACCGAACCGAACCGAACCGAACCGAACCGAACCGAACCGAACCGAACCGAACCGAACCGAACCGAACCGAACCGAACCGAACCGAACCGAACCGAACCGAACCGAACCGAACCGAACCGAACCGAACCGAACCGAACCGAACCGAACCGAACCGAACCGAACCGAACCGAACCGAACCGAACCGAACCGAACCGAACCGAACCGAACCGAACCGAACCGAACCGAACCGAACCGAACCGAACCGAACCGAACCGAACCGAACCGAACCGAACCGAACCGAACCGAACCGAACCGAACCGAACCGAACCGAACCGAACCGAACCGAACCGAACCGAACCGAACCGAACCGAACCGAACCGAACCGAACCGAACCGAACCGAACCGAACCGAACCGAACCGAACCGAACCGAACCGAACCGAACCGAACCGAACCGAACCGAACCGAACCGAACCGAACCGAACCGAACCGAACCGAACCGAACCGAACCGAACCGAACCGAACCGAACCGAACCGAACCGAACCGAACCGAACCGAACCGAACCGAACCGAACCGAACCGAACCGAACCGAACCGAACCGAACCGAACCGAACCGAACCGAACCGAACCGAACCGAACCGAACCGAACCGAACCGAACCGAACCGAACCGAACCGAACCGAACCGAACCGAACCGAACCGAACCGAACCGAACCGAACCGAACCGAACCGAACCGAACCGAACCGAACCGAACCGAACCGAACCGAACCGAACCGAACCGAACCGAACCGAACCGAACCGAACCGAACCGAACCGAACCGAACCGAACCGAACCGAACCGAACCGAACCGAACCGAACCGAACCGAACCGAACCGAACCGAACCGAACCGAACCGAACCGAACCGAACCGAACCGAACCGAACCGAACCGAACCGAACCGAACCGAACCGAACCGAACCGAACCGAACCGAACCGAACCGAACCGAACCGAACCGAACCGAACCGAACCGAACCGAACCGAACCGAACCGAACCGAACCGAACCGAACCGAACCGAACCGAACCGAACCGAACCGAACCGAACCGAACCGAACCGAACCGAACCGAACCGAACCGAACCGAACCGAACCGAACCGAACCGAACCGAACCGAACCGAACCGAACCGAACCGAACCGAACCGAACCGAACCGAACCGAACCGAACCGAACCGAACCGAACCGAACCGAACCGAACCGAACCGAACCGAACCGAACCGAACCGAACCGAACCGAACCGAACCGAACCGAACCGAACCGAACCGAACCGAACCGAACCGAACCGAACCGAACCGAACCGAACCGAACCGAACCGAACCGAACCGAACCGAACCGAACCGAACCGAACCGAACCGAACCGAACCGAACCGAACCGAACCGAACCGAACCGAACCGAACCGAACCGAACCGAACCGAACCGAACCGAACCGAACCGAACCGAACCGAACCGAACCGAACCGAACCGAACCGAACCGAACCGAACCGAACCGAACCGAACCGAACCGAACCGAACCGAACCGAACCGAACCGAACCGAACCGAACCGAACCGGAACCGAACCGAACTGAACCGAACCGAACCGAACCGAACCGAACCGAACCGAACCGAACCCGGAACCGAACTGAACTGAACCGAACCGAACCCGGAACCGAACTGAACTGAACCGAACCGAACCCGGAACCGAACTGAACTGAACCGAACCGAACCCGGAACCGAACTGAACTGAACCGAACCGAACCCGGAACCGAACTGAACTGAACCGAACCGAACCCGGAACCGAACTGAACTGAACCGAACCGAACCCGGAACCGAACTGAACTGAACCGAACCGAACCCGGAACCGAACTGAACTGAACCGAACCGAACCCGGAACCGAACTGAACTGAACCGAACCGAACCCGGAACCGAACTGAACTGAACCGAACCGAACCCGGAACCGAACTGAACTGAACCGAACCGAACCCGGAACCGAACTGAACTGAACCGAACCGAACCCGGAACCGAACTGAACTGAACCGAACCGAACCCGGAACCGAACTGAACTGAACCGAACCGAACCCGGAACCGAACTGAACTGAACCGAACCGAACCCGGAACCGAACTGAACTGAACCGAACCGAACCCGGAACCGAACTGAACTGAACCGAACCGAACCCGGAACCGAACTGAACTGAACCGAACCGAACCCGGAACCGAACTGAACTGAACCGAACCGAACCCGGAACCGAACTGAACTGAACCGAACCGAACCCGGAACCGAACTGAACTGAACCGAACCGAACCCGGAACCGAACTGAACTGAACCGAACCGAACCCGGAACCGAACTGAACTGAACCGAACCGAACCCGGAACCGAACTGAACTGAACCGAACCGAACCCGGAACCGAACTGAACTGAACCGAACCGAACCCGGAACCGAACTGAACTGAACCGAACCGAACCCGGAACCGAACTGAACTGAACCGAACCGAACCCGGAACCGAACTGAACTGAACCGAACCGAACCCGGAACCGAACTGAACTGAACCGAACCGAACCCGGAACCGAACTGAACTGAACCGAACCGAACCCGGAACCGAACTGAACTGAACCGAACCGAACCCGGAACCGAACTGAACTGAACCGAACCGAACCCGGAACCGAACTGAACTGAACCGAACCGAACCCGGAACCGAACTGAACTGAACCGAACCGAACCCGGAACCGAACTGAACTGAACCGAACCGAACCCGGAACCGAACTGAACTGAACCGAACCGAACCCGGAACCGAACTGAACTGAACCGAACCGAACCCGGAACCGAACTGAACTGAACCGAACCGAACCCGGAACCGAACTGAACTGAACCGAACCGAACCCGGAACCGAACTGAACTGAACCGAACCGAACCCGGAACCGAACTGAACTGAACCGAACCGAACCCGGAACCGAACTGAACTGAACCGAACCGAACCCGGAACCGAACTGAACTGAACCGAACCGAACCCGGAACCGAACTGAACTGAACCGAACCGAACCCGGAACCGAACTGAACTGAACCGAACCGAACCCGGAACCGAACTGAACTGAACCGAACCGAACCCGGAACCGAACTGAACTGAACCGAACCGAACCCGGAACCGAACTGAACTGAACCGAACCGAACCCGGAACCGAACTGAACTGAACCGAACCGAACCCGGAACCGAACTGAACTGAACCGAACCGAACCCGGAACCGAACTGAACTGAACCGAACCGAACCCGGAACCGAACTGAACTGAACCGAACCGAACCCGGAACCGAACTGAACTGAACCGAACCGAACCCGGAACCGAACTGAACTCGCCATCCGGTCCCAAAATAACGTTGAGGACACTTTCCAATGTCCACTGCAGCGTGGAGCGAAGGTCATCCTTGATGAGTACGAGAGTGCATGGGGTCAATTGAGTCGTTGAGTTGAGCCATTTAGATCGCTGCTGCAAAGTGTGTAACTACTCGAGGCGCCATCGTTTCAAAAATGCTGGACGACTCTTCGGAGTAATTGCCACCAATCTAATCTCGAGATTGGGGTTGCGCTTATGTCATGATTCAAGGCACTAGGGCCTGAAGTGGGATGGCGCAAAATGAGGAAGTACCCAGGAGTGAAAGCTTGAAGATCGGTGGGGTCAGAAGACAATGGATACTGGGGGCGTGAATTAAGGACCGCTTCTATTTGAGTGATGATGGTAAGGAACTCTTCGTAGTTGAGCTTCTGTTCTCCCACGACGCGGCAAAGATGATATTTGGCGGACTTGACAGTAGCTTCCCACAGACCGCCGAAGTGCGGACTAGATGGAGGAATAAACCGCCACTCGATTCCCACAGAAGCAAATTGGTGACATTTTCACTAAAGATGACGGCAGGGTGACCACAGCGAGCGGCGAAACGTCGATAGGCGGCGATGAATGCGGCGGTGGTAAGATCAGAAGCAGATAAAAATTACCAAATATGCCTTGGTTACAGCTGCTCCCCGGAGTCGTGCGGAAGTGATGGAATAAGGTCCAGCATATTCTAATCCAGTGGTATAAAAGGCACTAGCGGAGGTGATGCGAGCGAGAGGTAAGGAACCCATTGGTTGAATGATTGGTTAGGGCTTGTAGGAGAAGCATTCATTGCAAGAAACGAGTTGACGGCAAACAGTATTGCGACCATCGGCAATCCTGTGGGATCGCCGCAAATACAAATTTGTAGAATAAGCGCCTGCGTGGAGGTTGCGAAGATGAGTGTCTTCTATGATGAGTCGCATAAGGTGTCCTCTTTTGGCAGCAATATAGATGATAGTCTGAATGGTAGTGAATGGGTGAGTCTAAACCGAATTGCTTGATAAGGCGTAATTTCGGATCGGAATACTCAAGATCCTGAATTATATCAGCGAGATTTGATTGTTAATATGGATGAAGTAAACGGGTTTTGGCGGTTTGAAGTTCAGCCGCGGTTAATGGACCACTGGAGCGTTGCGAGATCCGCAGAAGGTTTGTGAAGGATGAAAACCGAGCCTCAAAAGCGGGTTCTGATGGATGAAGAGCCATGATTAATGGGCGAATACGTTTCTCCTCTTCAGCGAAACGAGCCAAGTCGGGAGTAGTGGGAGTAAACACTGGCCACCGATCTGGAGACATTAGGAGCCAAGCTGGCCCAATCCACCACAGATGATTGTTTATGAGCTGAGAAGGACGGAGATGGTGTCGAATGTAAGGTGAGGGAGAAGCGTTGATTTAGTATGATGCATGATTTTTGCCAGCAAATGGGCGGCGCAAAGTTCAAGGCGGGGGAGAGAGATTACTTCGAGAGGGGCTGCCTTGGATTTAGCGATAATCAAAGATGAATAAACGGTGGTGTGGTGCCTGAATATTAAGTATACGCACACAGCATACCCGGATTGTTGGTGTGCAATTTGACAAAATCGGCTGTTTCTCTTTTATTTCTCGAGTCGGATTGGTTAATTAGCGAAGCATTAGAAATAAAAAATAAAGAAAAAGTTTATTATATTCTACCTATATATTTAAATTGTAATGATTGGTGGGAGGACTTTGTGGCTCTTTAAGGTTTGATTGATAGATATCGCGATTTTGACTTCATCCTGGTGGGAGATTTTAACGGAAGGATTGGTTGTGATCAAATAATTCCGGATAGATTAAATATGTTTAGTAAAAACCTGGAAACAATTAGAAATTCTAAAGATTCTAAAATTAATCCAAATGGTAGAGCGATCCTGGAGCTTTTTGAGGACAACAATATGATAATATTGAATGGAAGGACTGAGGATGATGCCTAGGGTGAATTCACTTTCATTGGCCCCTTGGGATGTTCGGTTATAGACTTTTGTAGCGTTTCGGCTGATTTGTTGCCATATATTTTTTCCTTTGAGGTAGCCGCAGAGTCTTTCTCTGATCATCTCCCTATAACTCTCAAATGTTCAATTAATGTGACTAGGGATATTGAAATAACTCCCATACTTCCTAAATTCAAATGGGTTCCAAGGGAAAGGAGATTTATAAATCAACAATTGAAAATTATGTAAATGAACAAATCTGGTCAGATAATAGCCTAAATGAAAATTTAAAGATTATGACAAATATGATAATAAATTATAACAATGAAAACAAAAAGAATTACATTTGTAAAAAGTTTGTTCCTAAGCAAGAATGGTTCGATGTAGATTGTTACAGATTGAGAACACGCGTCTTCAACCTTCTTAGGTGTTTTAGAAAATCCAACTCACCTGTAATTAAAATGTTATATCTTGAAACAAATAGAAGTTATGGGAGGCTGTGCTCTTTGAAGAGAAGGAAATATTTAGAAAACGCTATCGAAAGACTAAAGGAAGTTAGTTATACCAAGGATTTTTGGAAACAGGTTCGAATTTTCAAAGCAAAGAAAACATTTCATTTAATGTAGACAGTGATATCACTGTCGAGGAGTGGGTAAACTATTTCAAGGATATAACAAATTCAAATCTAGCTTCCTATAGAATAAGTTATACTGACCCTTTTATAGAGGACAGTTTTATAGATTCCCTCTTCGATATATCAGACCTGCGCTTAGTTATCTCAGCAGCAAAGGACGATAAGGCACCTGGCTCGGATCGAATCCCCTATGAATTTTTTAAAAATACCCCAAATAATGTTTTACACAAACTTCTTGAGATATTAAATGGCATTTATAACAAAGGGGAAATACCAGATAGCTTTAAAGTTGAGATAATCTTTCCTCTACATAAAAAGGGTGATTTAAGCGAGGTAGCAAATTATAGAGGTATCTCTTTTTGTAACACTGTGGGGAAAATATTTACAGGCCTTCTTTTGAGAAGAATAACTAACTGGACAGAACAAAATAATATTTTGGGAGAATTTCAGGCAGGGTTTAGGAGGGGTTACTCTACAATAGATAATATATCGAACCTAACGAATATTGTAAAAATTAAATTAAGTAAAAAACGGAATAAAGTATTTGCTTTCTTTGTTGATTTATCTGCGGCTTTTGATCGTGTGGATAGGCATGCTCTTTTCTATAAACTGTCGGAAATTGGGATTTCCACTAAGATGAAAAACATAATTAAAAGTTTATATACAGAAACGTATGCATCAGTTTGGTGCTGTGGCGGTCTATCTGAGCCCTTCGAAACGACAATGGGGGTAAAGCAAGGTTGTCTTCTGAGCCCGATTTTGTTCTCGCTATTTTTAAATGATATCGAAAATTACTTAGATGGTGGAATCCAAATTGAAAAAACGGTGATCAAACTCCTCGCGTACGCAGATGATTTGGTCCTCCTTGCCACAAATAAATGATATGCAAAAAATGGTAAACCTTCTGGATGATTACTGTAAAAAATGGAATTTAATAATAAATTTAAATAAATCCAAAATAGTAGTTTTTAGGAATGGAGGAAGACCCCCTGCCAAGCACGAAGTGTGGAAATATAGAGGGGAGAACATCCAAGTAGTTAATAGCTATAAATATCTGGGGATAACTCTTACATTCAGGCTATCAATGGAGGAACACTTGGAGGAGAGGTTTACTAAAGCAAAATTTGCTTTAAACTCCTATAATAATGTATTAAATAATAAAAATATACCCTTTTCTTCAAAGTTGCACATCTTCCTTGCTGTATCAAGAGCAATTCTCTGTTATGGAGCCCAAGTGTGGGGCTCTAAGATGCATGGGAGGAGGAGTTGTCCTTTAAATACTTATTTAAAACAATTTTTAATCTCCCAAAATTTACAACAGATTTTTTGGTTTACCTAGAAAGTGATGTTCACCCAACTTTTTTATATACTTTTAAACTTCATTTAAAATATATATGTAGATGCATGGACCTCCCTGACGACAGATATCCGGCCATTCTTGTTAAGGATATAATTAAGAGAAAATTATTCTGGTATAACGACTGGAGAGTGATTGCTGACTTATATTCTGTGTCACTAGAGGATTTGTTGGAGAGAAGAATTCCTGTCACACAGGTCTTGGATGTCATTAAAAATAAATTATTTAGTGACTGCATGTCTGTGGCGCAGAATGGTATAGGAGGCATAACTTATACAAAGATCTAGACATCAGTTTTAAAATAGTCAATACCAATTTTGTTTCTCAGAGTATTGCATGGGTAATTAAAATTAGGGAAGAACTCCTTTAATTAAACAAATACTCACATAAAAACGATATAAAACTGTGGTCTCTCTGTAATTTAAATGTGGAGGAAGATATATTCCATTTCATTGACGAGAGAGAGAATGCCCAATCTTCAGAAATTTTAGATTGTTGTATTTAAAGAATGAACTCTTAAGCTTAGAGGACATTAAGTCATATGTAAATGGTAATAATGATATAAGTGAATTAATTAAATATTGTAAGAGCGCCTGGAATTATCGATATTTTCTGGTCTCTCAGTTTAATTACTGACACTCACTCTTAATGTTTTTTTTTATATACTTCTACATTGTATATAATATATTATATATGTATACATTATGTGTGGTATTGTATTTTATGTGCATGGAATTACACAGCGGCCTCCCTTGAAGGTCAAACCGACCAAGAGAGGAAAGTCTTAAAGCTGATTAAAATATAATGACTAATTATGTAATACACCTATCCCCCGATTTAGACGGTACTTGTTTTACACGTTTTCGCTTTTACACGGTTTTCCAAATAATTTTTGTTTTTTTTTGTTTTTACCGCACTCTACTAAATGCTACTGTGTTTTAACACGTGCGCTGTGTACACATCTCACGGGGAATCCCGAGCTTATGTGCCTACTTGGTGTACATGCACATTGTGTCTGTATTTCTTCGCATAAAATTAAAGTTTTATGTACGGAAAATTGTATTTGAGTGAAATTTTCACAGTTTCAGAAAGAATTAATTTTCCATATTCGTAAATTACAAGTGAGTGCATAATTTAGATTATTATAAATTAACATAAATTAAAAAAAATTATAGGCTTATAATGTCGAAAGAAGTTAAAAGAAAAGTTCTTTCTTTAGAAACTAAAATCGAAATTTTGGATCGCTAACGAAAGGGAGATAGAGTTGTAGATGTTGCAAAATCATATAGCATGAACGAAGCTACAATAAGAACTATTAGAACAAATGAAAACAGAATTAGAAAGAGTGTTGCAGCAGGCAATACAACGAGTATGGGCACAATTGTTAATAAACGATTCTATTACCACCTCTCAGAATGTAAATATTTCTGCTTCAAACATCGAATCGGCACAAATAACTTCGAGTGATGAAAGTGAATTCCAAAATTCGATTCCGAAAAAAAGAATGAGAGTAATTTCTGATAGTGATGAAGGATAATAAAACACATTTGGTTTTATTTTTTGTTCTTCTTTTTAATGTATTGTAATTAAATAAAAAAACAGTGTTTCCGTAATATATTACATATTTTAACCTGTCAATGCATTTTATTTTTATTTCTGTGTACGCCTAAAAATATTGAAAAAAAATCACAACAGTTAAATAGCAAAATTATGCATTTTCTGCAAGCTTTTCGATTTAGACGGTTTTGACATGAAAATTTTTAATTTTCGATTTACACGTTTTTCTCAGGAACGTATCTACCGTGTAAATCGGGGGATAGGTGTATATGAAAATAAAGACGTTTTATTATTATTATTATTATTATTATTAATATCAAAAAATAATATTTTTAATATTTTTATAATGTAAAATGAACATAATTATTATTAATTTTTAAAAATTTCTTTTTTATTTTTAACGTCAAAATTATGAAAGGTTGGACGACGATGACCCTACGATTTTGGCTAAAAAAAATAATTATTCATAAAAAATATAAAAAATATATTTTTTTAATATTTTTATGATGTAAAATGAACGTATTTATTATTAATTTTTAAAATGTTCATTTTTTATTTTTAACGTCAAAAGTATGAAGGGTTGCCGGACGATGAACCTACGATTTTGGTTAAAAAAAATTTTTATTCATTAAAAATATCAATAAATAATTTTTTTAATATTTTTATGATGAAAAATGTACGTATTTAATATTAATTTTAAAAAATTTCATTTTATATTTTTACCCTCAAAATTTTGAAAGGTTGGCGGATGAAGACCCTAGTATTTTGGATAAAAAAAATAATTATTCATTAAAAATATCAATAATATATTTTTTTAATATTTTTATGATGTAAAATTAACGTATTTATTATTAGTTTTTAAAATGTTCATTTTTTATTTTTCCCGACAAAATTATGAAAGATATGCGGACGATGACCCTCCGATTTTGGGCTATAAAAAATAACTATTCATCAAAAATAACAATAAAATATTTTTTAATATTTTTATGATGTAAAATGAACTGATTTATAATTAATTTTAAAAAAATTCATTTTTTAATTTTACCTTCAAAATTATGAAAGGTTGGCGGACGATGACCCTCGATTTTGGTTATAAAAAATAATTATTCATGAAAAATATAAATAATATATTTTTTTAATATTTTTATGATGAAAAATGAATGTATTTATTATTGATTTTTAAAAATTTCATTTTATATTTTTACCTTCAAAATTATGAAAGGTTGGCGGACGATGACCCTCGATTTTGGGAATAAAAAATAACTATTCATCAAAAATATAAATAATATATTTTTTTAATATTTTTATGATTTAAAATGAACGTATTTATTATTAATTTTTAAAAATTTCATTTTTATATTTACTTTCAAAATTATAAAGGTTGGCGGACGATGACCCTACGATTTTGGTTTATAAAAAATAACTATTCATCAAAAATAACAATAAAATATTTCTTAATATTTTTATGATGTAAAATGAACGGATTTATTATTAATTTTAATAAAATTCATTTTTTATTATTACCTTCAAAATTATGAAAGGTTGGCGGACGATAACCCTCGATTTTGGGAATAAAAAATAACTATTGATCATAAATATCAATAAATAATATTTTTAATATTTTTATGATGTAAAATGTAAATATTTATTATTAATTTTTAAAAATTTCATTTTTTATATTTACCTTCAAAATTATAAAGGTTGGCGGACGATAACCCTACTATGTTGGCTAGAAAAAATAATTATTCATTAAAAATATAAATAATATATTTTATTAATATTTTTATGATGTAAAATGAACGTATTTATTATTAATTTTTAAAAATTTCATTTTCTAATTTTTACCTTAAAAATTATGAAAGGTTGGCGGACGATGACCCTACTATTTTGGCTAAAAAAAATAATTATTCATTAAAAATATAAATAATATATTTTTTTAATATTTTTATTATTTAAAATGAACGTATTTATTATTAATTTTTAAAAATTTCATTTTCTAATATTTACCTTAAAAATTATGAAAGGTTGGCGGACGATGACCCTCCGATTTTGGGCTATAAAAAATAACTATTCATCAAAAATAACAATAAAATATTTGTTTAATATTTTCATGATGTAAAATGAACGTATTTATTATCAATTTTTAAAATGTTCATTTTTTATTTTTAACGTCAAAAGTATGAAGGGTTGGCGGAAGATGACCCTACGATTTTGGTTAAAAAAAATAATTATTCATTAAAAATATCAATAAATAATTTTTTTAATATTTTCATGATGTAAAATTAACGTATTTATTATTAATTTTTAAAATGTTCATTTTTTATTTTTCCCGTCATAATTATGAAAGATTGGCGGACGATGACCCTCCGATTTTGGGCTATAAAAAATAACTTTTCATCAAAAATAACCCTAAAATATTATTAATTATTTTTATGATGTAAAATGAACTGATTTATTAATAATTTTAATAAAATTGATTTTTTATTTTTACCTTCAAAATTATGAAAGGTTGGCGGACGATGACCCTCGATTTTGGGAATAAAAAATAACTATTCATCAAAAGTATCAATAATATATTTGTTTAATATTTTCATGATGTAAAATGAACGTATTTATTATTAATTTTTAAAATGTTCATTTTTTATTTTTAACGTCAAAAGTATGAAAGGTTGGCGGATGATGACCCTACGATTTTGATTCAAAAAAATAATTATTCATTAAAAATATCAATAAATAATTTTTTTAATATTTTTATGATGTAAAATGAACGTATTTAATATTAATTTTAAAAAATTTCATTTTATATTTTTACCCTCAAAATTATGAAAGTTTGGCGTACGTTGACCCTAAGATTTTGGCTAAAAAAAATAACTATTGATCAAAAATATCAATAAATAATATTTTTAATATTTTTAGGATGTAAAATGAACATATTTATTATTAATTTTTAAAAATTTAATTTTTCATATTTACCGTCAGGTTTATGAAAGGTTAGAGGACGATGACCCTTTGATTTTGGGTATAAAAAATAATTATTCATCAAAAATATCAATAATATATTTTATTAATATTTTTATGATGTAAAATGAACATATTTATTATTAATTTTTAAAAATTTAATTTTTATTTTTGCTTTCAAAATTATGAAAGGTTGGGGGACGATGAGCATAAGATTTTGGCTAAAAAAATAACTATTGATCATAAATATCAATAAATAATATTTTTAATATTTTTATGATGTAAAATGAACTTATTTTTTATTAATATCAAAAAAATTCATTTTTTATTTTTACCGTCAAAATTATGAAAGGTTGGCGGATGAAGACCATAGTATTTTGGGCTATAAAAAATAACTATTCATCAAAAATAACAATAAAATATTTTTTAATATTATTATGATGTAAAATAAACTGATTTATTATTAATTTTAAAAAAATTCATTTTTTATTTATAACGTCAAAAGTATGAAGGGTTGGCGGAAGATGACCCTACGATTTTGGTTAAAAAAAATAATTATTCATTAAAAATATCAATAAATAATTTTTTTTAATATTTTTATGATGAAAAATGAACGTATTTAATATTAATTTTAAAAAATTTCAATTTATATTTTTACCATATAAAATTATGAAAGTTTGGCGGACGATGACCCTAAGATTTTGGATAAAAAAATAACTATTGATCAAAAATATCAATAAATAATATTTTTAATATTTTTAGGATGTAAAATGAACATATTTATTATTAATTTTAAAAAAATTCATTTTTTAATTTTACCTTCAAAATTATGAAAGGTTGGCGGACGATGACCCTCGATTTTGGGAATAAAAAATAACTATTCATCAAAAATAACCCTAAAATATTTTTAATTATTTTTATGATGTAAAATGAACTGATTTATTAATAATTTTAATAAAATTGATTTTTTATTTTTACCTTCAAAATTATGAAAGGTTGGCGGACGATGACCCTCGATTTTGGGAATAAAAAATAACTATTCATCAAAAGTATCAATAATATATTTGTTCAATATTTTCATGATGTAAAATGAACGTATTTATTATTAATTTTTAAAATGTTCATTTTTTATTTTTAACGTCAAAAGTATGAAAGGTTGGAGGATGATGACCCTCCGATTTTGGTTCAAAAAAATAATTATTCATTAAAAATATCAATAAATAATTTTTTTAATATTTTTATGATGTAAAATGAACGTATTTAATATTAATTTTAAAAAATTTCATTTTATATTTTTACCCTCAAAATTATGAAAGTTTGGCGTACGATGACCCTAAGATTTTGGCTAAAAAAAATAACTATTGATCAAAAATATCAATAAATAATATTTTTAATATTTTTAGGATGTAAAATGAACATATTTATTATTAATTTGTAAAAATTTAATTTTTCATATTTACCGTCAGGTTTATGAAAGGTTAGAGGACGATGACCCTTTGATTTTGGGTATAAAAAATAATTATTCATCAAAAATATCAATAATATATTTTATTAATATTTTTATGATGTAAAATGAACATATTTATTATTAATTTTTAAAAATTTCATTTTTTATATTTACCTTCAAAATTATGAAAGGTTGGCGGACGATGATCCTACTATTTTGGCTAAAAAAAATAATTATTCATTAAAAATATAAATAATATATTTTTTTAATATTTTTATTATTTAAAATGAACGTATTTATTATTAATTTTTAAAAATTTCATTTTTTAATTTTTACCTTAAAAATTATGAATGGTTGGCGGACGATAACCCTGTGATTTTTGGTTTAAAAAATAATTATTCTTCAAAAATATCAATAATATATTTTTTTAATATTTTTATGATGTAAAATGAACTTATTTTTTATTAATATCAAAAAAATTCATTTTTTATTTTTACCGTAAAAATTATGAAAGGTTGGCGGATGAAGACCCTTGTATTTTGGATAAAAAAAATAATTATTGATTAAAAATATCAATAAATAATTTTTTTAATATTTTTTTGATGTAAAATTAACGTATTTATTATTAATTTTTAAAATGTTCATTTTTTATTTATAACGTCAAAAGTATGAAGGGTTGGCGGAAGATGACCCTACGATTTTGGTTAAAAAAAATAATTATTCATTAAAAATATCAATAAATAATTTTTTTTAATATTTTTATGATGAAAAATGAACGTATTTAATATTAATTTTAAAAAATTTCAATTTATATTTTTACCATATAAAAAAATGAAAGTTTGGCGGACGATGACCCTAAGATTTTGGATAAAAAAATAACTATTGATCAAAAATATCAATAAATAATATTTTTAATATTTTTAGGATGTAAAATGAACATATTTATTATTAATTTTAAAAAAATTCATTTTTTAATTTTACCTTCAAAATTATGAAAGGTTGGCGGACGATGACCCTCGATTTTGGGAATAAAAAATAACTATTCATCAAAAATATAAATAATATATTTTTTTAATATTTTTATGATTTAAAATGAACGTATTTATTATTAATTTTTAAAAATTTCATTTTTATATTTACTTTCAAAATTATAAAGGTTGGCGGACGATGACACTCCGATTTTGGGCTATAAAAAATAACTATTCATCAAAAATAACAATAAAATATTTCTTAATATTTTTATGATGTAAAATGAACTGATTTATTATTAATTTTAATAAAATTCATTTTTTATTATTACCTTCAAAATTATGAAAGGTTGGCGGACGATAACCCTCGATTTTGGGAATAAAAAATAACTATTCATCAAAAATATCAATAATATATGTTTAATATTTTGATGATGTAAAATGAACGTATTTATTATTAATTTTTAAAATGTTCATTTTTTATATTTAACGTCAAAAGTATGAAAGTTTGGCGGACGATGACCCTACGATTTTGGTTAAAAAAAATAATTATTCAATAAAAATATCAATAAATAATTTCTTTAATATTTTTATAATGTAAAATGAACGTATTTAATATTAATTTTAAAAAAATTCATTTTTTATTTTTACCGTCAAAATTATGAAAGGTTGGCGGACGAGGATTTTGGTTATAAAAAATAACTATTCTTTAAAAATATCAATAAATAATATTTTTAATATTTTTATGATGTAAAATGTACATATTTATTATTAATTTTTAAAAATTTCATTTGTTATATTTACCTTCAAAATTATAAAGGTTGGCGGACGATGACCCTACTATGTTGGTAAAAAAAATAATTATTCATTAAAAATATAAATAATATATTTTATTAATATTTTTATGATTTAAAATGAACGTATTTATTATTAATTTTTAAAAATTTCATTTTCTAATTTTTACCTTAAAAATTATGAAAGGTTGGCGGACGATGACCCTACTATTTTGGCTAAAAAAAATAATTATTCATTAAAAATATAAATAATATATTTTATTAATATTTTTATGATTTAAAATGAACGTATTTATTATTAAATTTTAAAAATTTCATTTTCTAATTTTTACCTTAAAAATTATGAAAGGTTGGCGGACGATGACCCTACTATTTTGGCTAAAAAAAATAATTATTCATTAAAAATATAAATAATATATTTTTTTAATATTTTTATTATTTAAAATGAACGTATTTATTATTAATTTTTAAAAATTTCATTTTCTAATATTTACCTTAAAAATTATGAAAGGTTGGCGGACGATGACCCTCCGATTTTGGGCTATAAAAAATAACTATTCATCAAAAATAACAATAAAATATTTGTTTAATATTTTCATGATGTAAAATGAACGTATTTATTATCAATTTTTAAAATGTTCATTTTGTATTTTTAACGTCAAAAGTATGAAGGGTTGGCGGAAGATGACCCTACGATTTTGGTTAAAAAAAATAATTATTCATTAAAAATATCAATAAATAATTTTTTTAATATTTTCATGATGTAAAATTAACGTATTTATTATTAATTTTTAAAATGTTCATTTTTTATTTTTCCCGTCATAATTATGAAAGATTGGCGGACGATGACCCTCCGATTTTGGGCTATAAAAAATAACTATTCATCAAAAATAACCCTAAAATATTTTTAATTATTTTTATGATGTAAAATGAACTGATTTATTAATAATTTTAATAAAATTGATTTTTTATTTTTACCTTCAAAATTATGAAAGGTTGGCGGACGATGACCCTCGATTTTGGGAATAAAAAATAACTATTCATCAAAAGTATCAATAATATATTTGTTTAATATTTTCATGATGTAAAATGAACGTATTTATTATTAATTTTTAAAATGTTCATTTTTTATTTTTAACGTCAAAAGTATGAAAGGTTGGCGGATGATGACCCTCCGATTTTGCTTCAAAAAAATAATTATTCATTAAAAATATCAATAAATAATTTTTTTAATATTTTTATGATGTAAAATGAACGTATTTAATATTAATTTTAAAAAATTTCATTTTATATTTTTACCCTCAAAATTATGAAAGTTTGGCGTACGATGACCCTAAGATTTTGGCTAAAAAAAATAACTATTGATCAAAAATATCAATAAATAATATTTTTAATATTTTTAGGATGTAAAATGAACATATTTATTATTAATTTTTAAAAATTTAATTTTTCATATTTACCGTCAGGTTTATGAAAGGTTAGAGGACGATGACCCTTTGATTTTGGGTATAAAAAATAATTATTCATCAAAAATATCAATAATATATTTTATTAATATTTTTATGATGTAAAATGAACATATTTATTATTAATTTTTAAAAATTTAATTTTTATTTTTGCTTTCAAAATTATGAAAGGTTGGGGGACGATGAGCATAAGATTTTGGCTAAAAAAATAACTATTGATCATAAATATCAATAAATAATATTTTTAATATTTTTATGATGTAAAATGAACATATTTAATATTAATTTTTAAAAATTTCATTTTTTATATTTACCTTCAAAATTATGAAAGGTTGGCGGACGATGATCCTACTATTTTGGCTAAAAAAAATAATTATTCATTAAAAATATAAATAATATATTTTTTTAATATTTTTATTATTTAAAATGAACGTATTTATTATTAATTTTTAAAAATTTCATTTTTTAATTTTTACCTTAAAAATTATGAATGGTTGGCGGACGATAACCCTGTGATTTTTGGTTTAAAAAATAATTATTCTTCAAAAATATCAATAATATATTTTTTTAATATTTTTATGATGTAAAATGAACTTATTTTTTATTAATATCAAAAAAATTCATTTTTTATTTTTACCGTAAAAATTATGAAAGGTTGGCGGATGAAGACCCTTGTATTTTGGATAAAAAAAATAATTATTGATTAAAAATATCAATAAATAATTTTTTTAATATTTTTTTGATGTAAAATTAACGTATTTATTATTAATTTTTAAAATGTTCATTTTTTATTTATAACGTCAAAAGTATGAAGGGTTGGCGGAAGATGACCCTACGATTTTGGTTAAAAAAAATAATTATTCATTAAAAATATCAATAAATAATTTTTTTTAATATTTTTATGATGAAAAATGAACGTATTTAATATTAATTTTAAAAAATTTCAATTTATATTTTTACCATATAAAGATATGAAAGTTTGGCGGACGATGACCCTAAGATTTTGGATAAAAAAATAACTATTGATCAAAAATATCAATAAATAATATTTTTAATATTTTTAGGATGTAAAATGAACATATTTATTATTAATTTTAAAAAAATTCATTTTTTAATTTTACCTTCAAAATTATGAAAGGTTGGCGGACGATGACCCTCGATTTTGGGAATAAAAAATAACTATTCATCAAAAATATAAATAATATATTTTTTTAATATTTTTATGATTTAAAATGAACGTATTTATTATTAATTTTTAAAAATTTCATTTTTATATTTACTTTCAAAATTATAAAGGTTGGCGGACGATGACACTCCGATTTTGGGCTATAAAAAATAACTATTCATCAAAAATAACAATAAAATATTTCTTAATATTTTTATGATGTAAAATGAACTGATTTATTATTAATTTTAATAAAATTCATTTTTTATTATTACCTTCAAAATTATGAAAGGTTGGCGGACGATAACCCTCGATTTTGGGAATAAAAAATAACTATTCATCAAAAATATCAATAATATATGTTTAATATTTTCATGATGTAAAATGAACGTATTTATTATTAATTTTTAAAATGTTCATTTTTTATATTTAACGTCAAAAGTATGAAAGTTTGGCGGACGATGACCCTACGATTTTGGTTAAAAAAAATAATTATTCAATAAAAATATCAATAAATAATTTCTTTAATATTTTTATAATGTAAAATGAACGTATTTAATATTAATTTTAAAAAAATTCATTTTTTATTTTTACCGTCAAAATTATGAAAGGTTGGCGGACGAGGATTTTGGTTATAAAAAATAACTATTCTTTAAAAATATCAATAAATAATATTTTTAATATTTTTATGATGTAAAATGTACATATTTATTATTAATTTTTAAAAATTTCATTTGTTATATTTACCTTCAAAATTATAAAGGTTGGCGGACGATGACCCTACTATGTTGGTAAAAAAAATAATTATTCATTAAAAATATAAATAATATATTTTATTAATATTTTTATGATTTAAAATGAACGTATTTATTATTAATTTTTAAAAATTTCATTTTCTAATTTTTACCTTAAAAATTATGAAAGGTTGGCGGACGATGACCCTACTATTTTGGCTAAAAAAAATAATTATTCATTAAAAATATAAATAATATATTTTATTAATATTTTTATGATTTAAAATGAACGTATTTATTATTAAATTTTAAAAATTTCATTTTCTAATTTTTACCTTAAAAATTATGAAAGGTTGGCGGACGATGACCCTACTATTTTGGCTAAAAAAAATAATTATTCATTAAAAATATAAATAATATATTTTTTTAATATTTTTATTATTTAAAATGAACGTATTTATTATTAATTTTTAAAAATTTCATTTTCTAATATTTACCTTAAAAATTATGAAAGGTTGGCGGACGATGACCCTCCGATTTTGGGCTATAAAAAATAACTATTCATCAAAAATAACAATAAAATATTTGTTTAATATTTTCATGATGTAAAATGAACGTATTTATTATCAATTTTTAAAATGTTCATTTTGTATTTTTAACGTCAAAAGTATGAAGGGTTGGCGGAAGATGACCCTACGATTTTGGTTAAAAAAAATAATTATTCATTAAAAATATCAATAAATAATTTTTTTAATATTTTCATGATGTAAAATTAACGTATTTATTATTAATTTTTAAAATGTTCATTTTTTATTTTTCCCGTCATAATTATGAAAGATTGGCGGACGATGACCCTCCGATTTTGGGCTATAAAAAATAACTATTCATCAAAAATAACCCTAAAATATTTTTAATTATTTTTATGATGTAAAATGAACTGATTTATTAATAATTTTAATAAAATTGATTTTTTATTTTTACCTTCAAAATTATGAAAGGTTGGCGGACGATGACCCTCGATTTTGGGAATAAAAAATAACTATTCATCAAAAGTATCAATAATATATTTGTTTAATATTTTCATGATGTAAAATGAACGTATTTATTATTAATTTTTAAAATGTTCATTTTTTATTTTTAACGTCAAAAGTATGAAAGGTTGGCGGATGATGACCCTCCGATTTTGCTTCAAAAAAATAAGTATTCATTAAAAATATCAATAAATAATTTTTTTAATATTTTTATGATGTAAAATGAACGTATTTAATATTAATTTTAAAAAATTTCATTTTATATTTTTACCCTCAAAATTATGAAAGTTTGGCGTACGATGACCCTAAGATTTTGGCTAAAAAAAATAACTATTGATCAAAAATATCAATAAATAATATTTTTAATATTTTTAGGATGTAAAATGAACATATTTATTATTAATTTTTAAAAATTTAATTTTTCATATTTACCGTCAGGTTTATGAAAGGTTAGAGGACGATGACCCTTTGATTTTGGGTATAAAAAATAATTATTCATCAAAAATATCAATAATATATTTTATTAATATTTTTATGATGTAAAATGAACATATTTATTATTAATTTTTAAAAATTTAATTTTTATTTTTGCTTTCAAAATTATGAAAGGTTGGGGGACGATGAGCATAAGATTTTGGCTAAAAAAATAACTATTGATCATAAATATCAATAAATAATATTTTTAATATTTTTATGATGTAAAATGAACATATTTAATATTAATTTTTAAAAATTTCATTTTTTATATTTACCTTCAAAATTATGAAAGGTTGGCGGACGATGATCCTACTATTTTGGCTAAAAAAAATAATTATTCATTAAAAATATAAATAATATATTTTTTTAATATTTTTATTATTTAAAATGAACGTATTTATTATTAATTTTTAAAAATTTCATTTTTTAATTTTTACCTTAAAAATTATGAATGGTTGGCGGACGATAACCCTGTGATTTTTGGTTTAAAAAATAATTATTCTTCAAAAATATCAATAATATATTTTTTTAATATTTTTATGATGTAAAATGAACTTATTTTTTATTAATATCAAAAAAATTCATTTTTTATTTTTACCGTAAAAATTATGAAAGGTTGGCGGATGAAGACCCTTGTATTTTGGATAAAAAAAATAATTATTGATTAAAAATATCAATAAATAATTTTTTTAATATTTTTTTGATGTAAAATTAACGTATTTATTATTAATTTTTAAAATGTTCATTTTTTATTTATAACGTCAAAAGTATGAAGGGTTGGCGGAAGATGACCCTACGATTTTGGTTAAAAAAAATAATTATTCATTAAAAATATCAATAAATAATTTTTTTTAATATTTTTATGATGAAAAATGAACGTATTTAATATTAATTTTAAAAAATTTCAATTTATATTTTTACCATATAAAAATATGAAAGTTTGGCGGACGATGACCCTAAGATTTTGGATAAAAAAATAACTATTGATCAAAAATATCAATAAATAATATTTTTAATATTTTTAGGATGTAAAATGAACATATTTATTATTAATTTTAAAAAAATTCATTTTTTAATTTTACCTTCAAAATTATGAAAGGTTGGCGGACGATGACCCTCGATTTTGGGAATAAAAAATAACTATTCATCAAAAATATAAATAATATATTTTTTTAATATTTTTATGATTTAAAATGAACGTATTTATTATTAATTTTTAAAAATTTCATTTTTATATTTACTTTCAAAATTATAAAGGTTGGCGGACGATGACACTCCGATTTTGGGCTATAAAAAATAACTATTCATCAAAAATAACAATAAAATATTTCTTAATATTTTTATGATGTAAAATGAACTGATTTATTATTAATTTTAATAAAATTCATTTTTTATTATTACCTTCAAAATTATGAAAGGTTGGCGGACGATAACCCTCGATTTTGGGAATAAAAAATAACTATTCATCAAAAATATCAATAATATATGTTTAATATTTTCATGATGTAAAATGAACGTATTTATTATTAATTTTTAAAATGTTCATTTTTTATATTTAACGTCAAAAGTATGAAAGTTTGGCGGACGATGACCCTACGATTTTGGTTAAAAAAAATAATTATTCAATAAAAATATCAATAAATAATTTCTTTAATATTTTTATAATGTAAAATGAACGTATTTAATATTAATTTTAAAAAAATTCATTTTTTATTTTTACCGTCAAAATTATGAAAGGTTGGCGGACGAGGATTTTGGTTATAAAAAATAACTATTCTTTAAAAATATCAATAAATAATATTTTTAATATTTTTATGATGTAAAATGTACATATTTATTATTAATTTTTAAAAATTTCATTTGTTATATTTACCTTCAAAATTATAAAGGTTGGCGGACGATGACCCTACTATGTTGGTAAAAAAAATAATTATTCATTAAAAATATAAATAATATATTTTATTAATATTTTTATGATTTAAAATGAACGTATTTATTATTAATTTTTAAAAATTTCATTTTCTAATTTTTACCTTAAAAATTATGAAAGGTTGGCGGACGATGACCCTACTATTTTGGCTAAAAAAAATAATTATTCATTAAAAATATAAATAATATATTTTATTAATATTTTTATGATTTAAAATGAACGTATTTATTATTAAATTTTAAAAATTTCATTTTCTAATTTTTACCTTAAAAATTATGAAAGGTTGGCGGACGATGACCCTACTATTTTGGCTAAAAAAAATAATTATTCATTAAAAATATAAATAATATATTTTTTTAATATTTTTATTATTTAAAATGAACGTATTTATTATTAATTTTTAAAAATTTCATTTTCTAATATTTACCTTAAAAATTATGAAAGGTTGGCGGACGATGACCCTCCGATTTTGGGCTATAAAAAATAACTATTCATCAAAAATAACAATAAAATATTTGTTTAATATTTTCATGATGTAAAATGAACGTATTTATTATCAATTTTTAAAATGTTCATTTTGTATTTTTAACGTCAAAAGTATGAAGGGTTGGCGGAAGATGACCCTACGATTTTGGTTAAAAAAAATAATTATTCATTAAAAATATCAATAAATAATTTTTTTAATATTTTCATGATGTAAAATTAACGTATTTATTATTAATTTTTAAAATGTTCATTTTTTATTTTTCCCGTCATAATTATGAAAGATTGGCGGACGATGACCCTCCGATTTTGGGCTATAAAAAATAACTATTCATCAAAAATAACCCTAAAATATTTTTAATTATTTTTATGATGTAAAATGAACTGATTTATTAATAATTTTAATAAAATTGATTTTTTATTTTTACCTTCAAAATTATGAAAGGTTGGCGGACGATGACCCTCGATTTTGGGAATAAAAAATAACTATTCATCAAAAGTATCAATAATATATTTGTTTAATATTTTCATGATGTAAAATGAACGTATTTATTATTAATTTTTAAAATGTTCATTTTTTATTTTTAACGTCAAAAGTATGAAAGGTTGGCGGATGATGACCCTCCGATTTTGCTTCAAAAAAATAATTATTCATTAAAAATATCAATAAATAATTTTTTTAATATTTTTATGATGTAAAATGAACGTATTTAATATTAATTTTAAAAAATTTCATTTTATATTTTTACCCTCAAAATTATGAAAGTTTGGCGTACGATGACCCTAAGATTTTGGCTAAAAAAAATAACTATTGATCAAAAATATCAATAAATAATATTTTTAATATTTTTAGGATGTAAAATGAACATATTTATTATTAATTTTTAAAAATTTAATTTTTCATATTTACCGTCAGGTTTATGAAAGGTTAGAGGACGATGACCCTTTGATTTTGGGTATAAAAAATAATTATTCATCAAAAATATCAATAATATATTTTATTAATATTTTTATGATGTAAAATGAACATATTTATTATTAATTTTTAAAAATTTAATTTTTATTTTTGCTTTCAAAATTATGAAAGGTTGGGGGACGATGAGCATAAGATTTTGGCTAAAAAAATAACTATTGATCATAAATATCAATAAATAATATTTTTAATATTTTTATGATGTAAAATGAACATATTTAATATTAATTTTTAAAAATTTCATTTTTTATATTTACCTTCAAAATTATGAAAGGTTGGCGGACGATGATCCTACTATTTTGGCTAAAAAAAATAATTATTCATTAAAAATATAAATAATATATTTTTTTAATATTTTTATTATTTAAAATGAACGTATTTATTATTAATTTTTAAAAATTTCATTTTTTAATTTTTACCTTAAAAATTATGAATGGTTGGCGGACGATAACCCTGTGATTTTTGGTTTAAAAAATAATTATTCTTCAAAAATATCAATAATATATTTTTTTAATATTTTTATGATGTAAAATGAACTTATTTTTTATTAATATCAAAAAAATTCATTTTTTATTTTTACCGTAAAAATTATGAAAGGTTGGCGGATGAAGACCCTTGTATTTTGGATAAAAAAAATAATTATTGATTAAAAATATCAATAAATAATTTTTTTAATATTTTTTTGATGTAAAATTAACGTATTTATTATTAATTTTTAAAATGTTCATTTTTTATTTATAACGTCAAAAGTATGAAGGGTTGGCGGAAGATGACCCTACGATTTTGGTTAAAAAAAATAATTATTCATTAAAAATATCAATAAATAATTTTTTTTAATATTTTTATGATGAAAAATGAACGTATTTAATATTAATTTTAAAAAATTTCAATTTATATTTTTACCATATAAAAATATGAAAGTTTGGCGGACGATGACCCTAAGATTTTGGATAAAAAAATAACTATTGATCAAAAATATCAATAAATAATATTTTTAATATTTTTAGGATGTAAAATGAACATATTTATTATTAATTTTAAAAAAATTCATTTTTTAATTTTACCTTCAAAATTATGAAAGGTTGGCGGACGATGACCCTCGATTTTGGGAATAAAAAATAACTATTCATCAAAAATATAAATAATATATTTTTTTAATATTTTTATGATTTAAAATGAACGTATTTATTATTAATTTTTAAAAATTTCATTTTTATATTTACTTTCAAAATTATAAAGGTTGGCGGACGATGACACTCCGATTTTGGGCTATAAAAAATAACTATTCATCAAAAATAACAATAAAATATTTCTTAATATTTTTATGATGTAAAATGAACTGATTTATTATTAATTTTAATAAAATTCATTTTTTATTATTACCTTCAAAATTATGAAAGGTTGGCGGACGATAACCCTCGATTTTGGGAATAAAAAATAACTATTCATCAAAAATATCAATAATATATGTTTAATATTTTCATGATGTAAAATGAACGTATTTATTATTAATTTTTAAAATGTTCATTTTTTATATTTAACGTCAAAAGTATGAAAGTTTGGCGGACGATGACCCTACGATTTTGGTTAAAAAAAATAATTATTCAATAAAAATATCAATAAATAATTTCTTTAATATTTTTATAATGTAAAATGAACGTATTTAATATTAATTTTAAAAAAATTCATTTTTTATTTTTACCGTCAAAATTATGAAAGGTTGGCGGACGAGGATTTTGGTTATAAAAAATAACTATTCTTTAAAAATATCAATAAATAATATTTTTAATATTTTTATGATGTAAAATGTACATATTTATTATTAATTTTTAAAAATTTAATTTTTATTTTTGCTTTCAAAATTATGAAAGGTTGGCGGACGATGAGCATAAGATTTTGGCTAAAAAAATAACTATTGATCATAAATATCAATAAATAATATTTTTAATATTTTTATGATGTAAAATGTACATATTTATTATTAATTTTTAAAAATTTCATTTGTTATATTTACCTTCAAAATTATAAAGGTTGGCGGACGTGACCCTACTATGTTGGTAAAAAAAATAATTATTCATTAAAAATATAAATAATATATTTTATTAATATTTGTATGATTTAAAATGAACGTATTTATTATTAATTTTTAAAAATTTCATTTTCTAATTTTTACCTTAAAAATTATGAAAGGTTGGCGGACGATAACCCTACTATTTTGGCTAAAAAAAATAATTATTCATTAAAAATATAAATAATATATTTTATTAATATTTTTATGATTTAAAATGAACGTATTTATTATTAAATTTTAAAAATTTCATTTTCTAATTTTTACCTTAAAAATTATGAAAGGTTGGCGGACGATGACCCTACTATTTTGGCTAAAAAAAATAATTATTCATTAAAAATATAAATAATATATTTTTTTAATATTTTTATTATTTAAAATGAACGTATTTATTATTAATTTTTAAAAATTTCATTTTCTAATATTTACCTTAAAAATTATGAAAGGTTGGCGGACGATGACCCTCCGATTTTGGGCTATAAAAAATAACTATTCATCAAAAATAACAATAAAATATTTGTTTAATATTTTCATGATGTAAAATGAACGTATTTATTATCAATTTTTAAAATGTTCATTTTGTATTTTTAACGTCAAAAGTATGAAGGGTTGGCGGAAGATGACCCTACGATTTTGGTTAAAAAAAATAATTATTCATTAAAAATATCAATAAATAATTTTTTTAATATTTTCATGATGTAAAATTAACGTATTTATTATTAATTTTTAAAATGTTCATTTTTTATTTTTCCCGTCATAATTATGAAAGATTGGCGGACGATGACCCTCCGATTTTGGGCTATAAAAAATAACTATTCATCAAAAATAACCCTAAAATATTTTTAATTATTTTTATGATGTAAAATGAACTGATTTATTAATAATTTTAATAAAATTGATTTTTTATTTTTACCTTCAAAATTATGAAAGGTTGGCGGACGATGACCCTCGATTTTGGGAATAAAAAATAACTATTCATCAAAAGTATCAATAATATATTTGTTTAATATTTTCATGATGTAAAATGAACGTATTTATTATTAATTTTTAAAATGTTCATTTTGTATTTTTAACGTCAAAAGTATGAAGGGTTGGCGGAAGATGACCCTACGATTTTGGTTAAAAAAAATAATTATTCATTAAAAATATCAATAAATAATTTTTTTAATATTTTCATGATGTAAAATTAACGTATTTATTATTAATTTTTAAAATGTTCATTTTTTATTTTTCCCGTCATAATTATGAAAGATTGGCGGACGATGACCCTCCGATTTTGGGCTATAAAAAATAACTATTCATCAAAAATAACCCTAAAATATTTTTAATTATTTTTATGATGTAAAATGAACTGATTTATTAATAATTTTAATAAAATTGATTTTTTATTTTTACCTTCAAAATTATGAAAGGTTGGCGGACGATGACCCTCGATTTTGGGAATAAAAAATAACTATTCATCAAAAGTATCAATAATATATTTGTTTAATATTTTCATGATGTAAAATGAACGTATTTATTATTAATTTTTAAAATGTTCATTTTTTATTTTTAACATCAAAAGTATGAAAGGTTGGCGGATGATGACCCTCCGATTTTGGTTCAAAAAAATAATTATTCATTAAAAATATCAATAAATAATTTTTTTAATATTTTTATGATGTAAAATGAACGTATTTAATATTAATTTTAAAAAATTTCAATTTATATTTTTACCCTCAAAATTATGAAAGTTTGGCGTACGATGACCCTAAGATTTTGGCTAAAAAAAATAACTATTGATCAAAAATATCAATAAATAATATTTTTAATATTTTTAGGATGTAAAATGAACATATTTATTATTAATTTTTAAAAATTTAATTTTTCATATTTACCGTCAGGTTTATGAAAGGTTAGAGGACGATGACCCTTTGATTTTGGGTATAAAAAATAATTATTCATCAAAAATATCAATAATATATTTTATTAATATTTTTATGATGTAAAATGAACTTATTTATTATTAATTTTTAAAAATTTAATTTTTATTTTTGCTTTCAAAATTATGAAAGGTTGGGGGACGATGAGCATAAGATTTTGGCTAAAAAAATAACTATTGATCATAAATATCAATAAATAATATTTTTAATATTTTTATGATGTAAAATGAACATATTTATTATTAATTTTTAAAAATTTCATTTTTTATATTTACCTTCAAAATTATGAAAGGTTGGCGGACGATGATCCTACTATTTTGGCTAAAAAAAATAATTATTCATTAAAAATATAAATAATATATTTTTTTAATATTTTTATTATTTAAAATGAACGTATTTATTATTAATTTTTAAAAATTTCATTTTTTAATTTTTACCTTAAAAATTATGAATGGTTGGCGGACGATAACCCTGTGATTTTTGGTTTAAAAAATAATTATTCTTCAAAAATAACAATAATATCTTTTTTTAATATTTTTATGATGTAAAATGAACTTATTTTTTATTAATATCAAAAAAATTCATTTTTTATTTTTACCGTAAAAATTATGAAAGGTTGGCGGATGAAGACCCTTGTATTTTGGATAAAAAAAATAATTATTGATTAAAAATATCAATAAATAATTTTTTTAATATTTTTTTGATGTAAAATTAACGTATTTATTATTAATTTTTAAAATGTTCATTTTTTATTTATAACGTCAAAAGTATGAAGGGTTGGCGGAAGATGACCCTACGATTTTGGTTAAAAAAAATAATTATTCATTAAAAATATCAATAAATAATTTTTTTTAATATTTTTATGATGAAAAATGAACGTATTTAATATTAATTTTAAAAAATTTCAATTTATATTTTTACCATATAAAAATATGAAAGTTTGGCGGACGATGACCCTAAGATTTTGGATAAAAAAATAACTATTGATCAAAAATATCAATAAATAATATTTTTAATATTTTTAGGATGTAAAATGAACATATTTATTATTAATTTTAAAAAAATTCATTTTTTAATTTTACCTTCAAAATTATGAAAGGTTGGCGGACGATGACCCTCGATTTTGGGAATAAAAAATAACTATTCATAAAAAAATATAAATAATATATTTTTTTAATATTTTTATGATTTAAAATGAACGTATTTATTATTAATTTTTAAAAATTTCATTTTTATATTTACTTTCAAAATTATAAAGGTTGGCGGACGATGACCATACGATTTTGGGCTATAAAAAATAACTATTCATCAAAAATAACAATAAAATATTTCTTAATATTTTTATGATGTAAAATGAACTGATTTATTATTAATTTTAATAAAATTCATTTTTTATTATTACCTTCAAAATTATGAAAGGTTGGCGGACGATAACCCTCGATTTTGGGAATAAAAAATAACTATTCATCAAAAATATCAATAATATATGTTTAATATTTTCATGATGTAAAATGAACGTATTTATTATTAATTTTTAAAATGTTCATTTTTTATATTTAACGTCAAAAGTATGAAAGTTTGGCGGACGATGACCCTACGATTTTGGTTAAAAAAAATAATTATTCAATAAAAATATCAATAAATAATTTTTTTAATATTTTTATAATGTAAAATGAACGTATTTAATATTAATTTTAAAAAAATTCATTTTTTATTTTTACCGTCAAAATTATGAAAGGTTGGCGGACGAGGATTTTGGTTATAAAAAATAATTATTCATCAAAAATATCATTAATATATTTTATTAATATTTTTATGATGTAAAATGAACATATTTATTATTAATTTTTAAAAATTTAATTTTTATTTTTGCTTTCAAAATTATGAAAGGTTGGCGGACGATGAGCATAAGATTTTGGCTAAAAAAATAACTATTGATCATAAATATAAATAAATAATATTTTTAATATTTTTATGATGTAAAATGAACATATTTATTATTAATTTTTAAAAATTTCATTTTTTATATTTACCTTCAAAATTATGAAAGGTTGGCGGACGATGATCCTACTATTTTGGCTAAAAAAAATAATTATTCATTAAAAATATAAATAATATATTTTTTTAATATTTTTATTATTTAAAATGAACGTATGTATTATTAATTTTTAAAAATTTCATTTTTTAATTTTTACCTTAAAAATTATGAATGGTTGGCGGACGATGACCCTGTGATTTTTGGTTTAAAAAATAATTATTCTTCAAAAATATCAATAATATATTTTTTTAATATTTTTATGATGTAAAATGAACTTATTTTTTATTAATATCAAAAAAATTCATTTTTTATTTTTACCGTAAAAATTATGAAAGGTTGGCGGATGAAGACCCTTGTATTTTGGATAAAAAAAATAATTATTGATTAAAAATATCAATAAATAATTTTTTTAATATTTTTTTGATGTAAAATTAACGTATTTATTATTAATTTTTAAAATGTTCATTTTTTATTTATAACGTCAAAAGTATGAAGGGTTGGCGGAAGATGACCCTACGATTTTGGTTAAAAAAAATAATTATTCATTAAAAATATCAATAAATAATTTTTTTTAATATTTTTATGATGAAAAATGAACCTATTTAATATTAATTTTAAAAAATTTCAATTTATATTTTTACCATATAAAATTATGAAAGTTTGGCGGACGATGACCCTAAGATTTTGGAAGAAAAAAAAACTATTGATCAAAAATATCAATAAATAATATTTTTAATATTTTTAGGATGTAAAATGAACATATTTATTATTAATTTTAAAAAAATTCATTTTTTAATTTTACCTTCAAAATTATGAAAGGTTGGCGGACGATGACCCTCGGATTTTGGGCTATAAAAAATAACTATTCATCAAAAATAACAATAAAATATTTCTTAATATTTTTATGATGTAAAATGAACTGATTTATTATTAATTTTAATAAAATTCATTTTTTATTATTACCTTCAAAATTATGAAAGGTTGGCGGACGATAACCCTCGATTTTGGGAATAAAAAATAACTATTCATCAAAAATATCAATAATATATGTTTAATATTTTCATGATGTAAAATGAACGTATATAATATTAATTTTAAAAAATTTCATTTTATATTTTTACCCTCAAAATTATGAAAGTTTGGCGTACGATGACCCTAAGATTTTGGCTAAAAAAAATAACTATTGATCAAAAATATCAATAAATAATATTTTTAATATTTTTAGGATGTAAAATGAACATATTTATTATTAATTTTTAAAAATTTAATTTTTCATATTTACCTTCAAAATTATGAATGGTTGGCGGACGATAACCCTGTGATTTTTGGTTTAAAAAATAATTATTGTTCAAAAATATCAATAATATATTTTTTTAATATTTTTATGATGTAAAATGAACTTATTTTTTATTAATATCAAAAAAATTCATTTTTTATTTTTACCGTAAAAATTATGAAAGGTTGGCGGATGAAGACCCTTGTATTTTGGATAAAAAAAATAATTATTGATTAAAAATATCAATAAATAATTTTTTTAATATTTTTTTGATGTAAAATTAACGTATTTATTATTAATTTTTAAAATGTTCATTTTTTATTTATAACGTCAAAAGTATGAAGGGTTGGCGGAAGATGACCCTACGATTTTGGTTAAAAAAAATTTTTATTCATTAAAAATATCAATAAATAATTTTTTTTAATATTTTTATGATGAAAAATGAACGTATTTAATATTAATTTTAAAAAATTTCAATTTATATTTTTACCATATAAAAATATGAAAGTTTGGCGAACGATGACCCTAAGATTTTGGATAAAAAAATAACTATTGATCAAAAATATCAATAAATAATATTTTTAATATTTTTAGGATGTAAAATGAACATATTTATTATTAATTTTAAAAAAATTCATTTTTTAATTTTACCTTCAAAATTATGAAAGGTTGGCGGACGATGACCCTCGATTTTGGGAATAAAAAATAACTATTCATCAAAAATATAAATAATATATTTTTTTAATATTTTTATGATTTAAAATGAACGTATTTATTATTAATTTTTAAAAATTTCATTTTTACTATCTCGCCAGAGATAGTATTGCGATCACGAAAATTTTCGATGTTGAGATTTTGATGTTTTTATACGTTTTGAAGGTTCCTGAATCATTTTCACTAAGGTTGAGAAAAATGTCTGTGTGTGTGTATGTGTGTGTGTATGTGTGTATGTGTGTATGTGTGTGTGTATGTATGTAGGCAAGATTACGCAAAAACGGTTTGAGCTAGAATGATGAAATTTGGTACATGGACATTATTCAAAATTCATAGTTTTCTATCAACTTTTGAGAAATGTAGCTCAACCGGAAGAGGGTCATTACCTACAACGTTTTGATTTTTTTTCCTCTAAAGTGACCGTAAAAATAAAGATATATGTTTGAAAATTTTTCACATGATTAATAATTGTATAAAACTGCTATATATAGAATTTCAGCTTGATTGATTCGCTGAAATTACCAAAATTAATTTTTTAACACTGCAAATCTCACGCGCCAACACGTGACGTGGTGCCATCAACAAAAAGCCAAACATGCGCTGGTTTAATATTATTATTTATTATTTATAATTTATAATTAATTAAATTTAATTTAAATATGATATATTATGTTAATTAATCCAATTCAAATTGCGAGATAGTCGAGTGGAGACACTCCAGCTAATTTTACTATCTCGCCAGAGATAGTATTGCGATCACGAAAATTTTCGATGTTGAGATTTTGATGTTTTTATACGTTTTGAAGGTTCCCGAATCATTTTCACTAAGGTTGAGAAAAATGTCTGTGTGTGTGTGTGTATGTGTGTGTGTATGTGTGTGTGTATGTGTGTATGTGTGTGTGTATGTATGTAGGCAAGATTACGCAAAAACGGTTTGAGCTAGAATGATGAAATTTGGTACATGGACATTATTCTAAATTCATAGTTTTCTATCAACTTTTGAGAAATGTAGCTCAACCGGAAGAGGGTCATTACCTACAACGTTTTGATTTTTTTTCCTCTAAAGTGACCGTAAAAATAAAGATATATGTTTGATAATTTTTCACATGATTAAACATTGTATAAAACTGCTATATATAGAATTTCAGCTTGATTGATTCGCTGAAATTACCAGAATTAATTTTTTAACACTGCAAATCTCACGCGCCAACACGTGACGTGGTGCCATCAACAAAAAGCCAAACATGCGCTGGTTTAATATTTATTATTTATTATTTATAATTTATAATTAATTAAATTTAATTTAGATATAATATATTATGTTATTTAATCCAATTCAAATTGCGAGATAGTCGAGTGGAGACACTCCAGCTAATTATATTTACTTTCAAAATTATAAAGGTTGGCGGACGATGACACTCCGATTTTGGGCTATAAAAAATAACTATTCATCAAAAATAACAATAAAATATTTCTTAATATTTTTATGATGTAAAATGAACTGATTTATTATTAATTTTAATAAAATTCATTTTTTATTATTACCTTCAAAATTATGAAAGGTTGGCGGACGATAACCCTCGATTTTGGGAATAAAAAATAACTATTCATCAAAAATATCAATAATATATGTTTAATATTTTCATGATGTAAAATGAACGTATTTATTATTAATTTTTAAAATGTTCATTTTTTATATTTAACGTCAAAAGTATGAAAGTTTGGCGGACGATGACCCTACGATTTTGGTTAAAAAAAATAATTATTCAATAAAAATATCAATAAATAATTTCTTTAATATTTTTATAATGTAAAATGAACGTATTTAATATTAATTTTAAAAAAATTCATTTTTTATTTTTACCGTCAAAATTATGAAAGGTTGGCGGACGAGGATTTTGGTTATAAAAAATAACTATTCTTTAAAAATATCAATAATATATTTTTTTAATATTTTTATGATGTAAAATGAACATATTTATTATTAATTTTTAAAAATTTAATTTTTATTTTTGCTTTCAAAATTATGAAAGGTTGGCGGACGATGAGCATAAGATTTTGGCTAAAAAAATAACTATTGATCATAAATATCAATAAATAATATTTTTAATATTTTTATGATGTAAAATGTACATATTTATTATTAATTTTTAAAAATTTCATTTTTTATATTTACCTTCAAAATTATAAAGGTTGGCGGACGATGACCCTACTATGTTGGCAAAAAAAATAATTATTCATTAAAAATATAAATAATATATTTTATTAATATTTTTATGATTTAAAATGAACGTATTTATTATTAATTTTTAAAAATTTCATTTTCTAATTTTTACCTTAAAAATTATGAAAGGTTGGCGGACGATGACCCTACTATTTTGGCTAAAAAAAATAATTATTCATTAAAAATATAAATAATATATTTTATTAATATTTTTATGATTTAAAATGAACGTATTTATTATTAATTTTTAAAAATTTCATTTTCTAATTTTTACCTTAAAAATTATGAAAGGTTGGCGGACGATGACCCTACTATTTTGGCTAAAAAAAATAATTATTCATTAAAAATATAAATAATATATTTTTTTAATATTTTTATTATTTAAAATGAACGTATTTATTATTAATTTTTAAAAATTTCATTTTCTAATATTTACCTTAAAAATTATGAAAGGTTGGCGGACGATGACCCTCCGATTTTGGGCTATAAAAAATAACTATTCATCAAAAATAACAATAAAATATTTGTTTAATATTTTCATGATGTAAAATGAACGTATTTATTATCAATTTTTAAAATGTTCATTTTGTATTTTTAACGTCAAAATTATGAAGGGTTGGCGGAAGATGACCCTACGATTTTGGTTAAAAAAAATAATTATTCATTAAAAATATCAATAAATAATTTTTTTAATATTTTCATAATGTAAAATTAACGTATTTATTATTAATTTTTAAAATGTTCATTTTTTATTTTTCCCGTCATAATTATGAAAGATTGGCGGACGATGACCCTCCGATTTTGGGCTATAAAAAATAACTATTCATCAAAAATAACCCTAAAATATTTTTAATTATTTTTATGATGTAAAATGAACTGATTTATTAATAATTTTAATAAAATTGATTTTTTATTTTTACCTTCAAAATTATGAAAGGTTGGCGGACGATGACCCTCGATTTTGGGAATAAAAAATAACTATTCATCAAAAGTATCAATAATATATTTGTTTAATATTTTCATGATGTAAAATGAACGTATTTATTATTAATTTTTAAAATGTTCATTTTTTATTTTTAACGTCAAAAGTATGAAAGGTTGGCGGATGATGACCCTCCGATTTTGCTTCAAAAAAATAATTATTCATTAAAAATATCAATAAATAATTTTTTTAATATTTTTATGATGTAAAATGAACGTATATAATATTAATTTTAAAAAATTTCATTTTATATTTTTACCCTCAAAATTATGAAAGTTTGGCGTACGATGACCCTAAGATTTTGGCTAAAAAAAATAACTATTGATCAAAAATATCAATAAATAATATTTTTAATATTTTTAGGATGTAAAATGAACATATTTAATATTAATTTTTAAAAATTTAATTTTTCATATTTACCGTCAGGTTTATGAAAGGTTAGAGGACGATGACCCTTTGATTTTGGGTATAAAAAATAATTATTCATCAAAAATATCAATAATATATTTTATTAATATTTTTATGATGTAAAATGAACATATTTATTATTAATTTTTAAAAATTTAATTTTTATTTTTGCTTTCAAAATTATGAAAGGTTGGGGGACGATGAGCATAAGATTTTGGCTAAAAAAATAACTATTGATCATAAATATCAATAAATAATATTTTTAATATTTTTATGATGTAAAATGAACATATTTATTATTAATTTTTAAAAATTTCATTTTTTATATTTACCTTCAAAATTATGAAAGGTTGGCGGACGATGATCCTACTATTTTGGCTAAAAAAAATAATTATTCATTAAAAATATAAATAATATATTTTTTTAATATTTTTATTATTTAAAATGAACGTATTTATTATTAATTTTTAAAAATTTCATTTTTTAATTTTTACCTTAAAAATTATGAATGGTTGGCGGACGATAACCCTGTGATTTTTGGTTTAAAAAATAATTATTGTTCAAAAATATCAATAATATATTTTTTTAATATTTTTATGATGTAAAATGAACTTATTTTTTATTAATATCAAAAAAATTCATTTTTTATTTTTACCGTAAAAATTATGAAAGGTTGGCGGATGAAGACCCTTGTATTTTGGATAAAAAAAATAATTATTGATTAAAAATATCAATAAATAATTTTTTTAATATTTTTTTGATGTAAAATTAACGTATTTATTATTAATTTTTAAAATGTTCATTTTTTATTTATAACGTCAAAAGTATGAAGGGTTGGCGGAAGATGACCCTACGATTTTGGTTAAAAAAAATAATTATTCATTAAAAATATCAATAAATAATTTTTTTTAATATTTTTATGATGAAAAATGAACGTATTTAATATTAATTTTAAAAAATTTCAATTTATATTTTTACCATATAAAAATATGAAAGTTTGGCGAACGATGACCCTAAGATTTTGGATAAAAAAATAACTATTGATCAAAAATATCAATAAATAATATTTTTAATATTTTTAGGATGTAAAATGAACATATTTATTATTAATTTTAAAAAAATTCATTTTTTAATTTTACCTTCAAAATTATGAAAGGTTGGCGGACGATGACCCTCGATTTTGGGAATAAAAAATAACTATTCATCAAAAATATAAATAATATATTTTTTTAATATTTTTATGATTTAAAATGAACGTATTTATTATTAATTTTTAAAAATTTCATTTTTACTATCTCGCCAGAGATAGTATTGCGATCACGAAAATTTTCGATGTTGAGATTTTGATGTTTTTATACGTTTTGAAGGTTCCTGAATCATTTTCACTAAGGTTGAGAAAAATGTCTGTGTGTGTGTATGTGTGTGTGTATGTGTGTATGTGTGTATGTGTGTGTGTATGTATGTAGGCAAGATTACGCAAAAACGGTTTGAGCTAGAATGATGAAATTTGGTACATGGACATTATTCAAAATTCATAGTTTTCTATCAACTTTTGAGAAATGTAGCTCAACCGGAAGAGGGTCATTACCTACAACGTTTTGATTTTTTTTCCTCTAAAGTGACCGTAAAAATAAAGATATATGTTTGAAAATTTTTCACATGATTAATAATTGTATAAAACTGCTATATATAGAATTTCAGCTTGATTGATTCGCTGAAATTACCAAAATTAATTTTTTAACACTGCAAATCTCACGCGCCAACACGTGACGTGGTGCCATCAACAAAAAGCCAAACATGCGCTGGTTTAATATTATTATTTATTATTTATAATTTATAATTAATTAAATTTAATTTAAATATGATATATTATGTTAATTAATCCAATTCAAATTGCGAGATAGTCGAGTGGAGACACTCCAGCTAATTTTACTATCTCGCCAGAGATAGTATTGCGATCACGAAAATTTTCGATGTTGAGATTTTGATGTTTTTATACGTTTTGAAGGTTCCCGAATCATTTTCACTAAGGTTGAGAAAAATGTCTGTGTGTGTGTGTGTATGTGTGTGTGTATGTGTGTGTGTATGTGTGTATGTGTGTGTGTATGTATGTAGGCAAGATTACGCAAAAACGGTTTGAGCTAGAATGATGAAATTTGGTACATGGACATTATTCAAAATTCATAGTTTTCTATCAACTTTTGAGAAATGTAGCTCAACCGGAAGAGGGTCATTACCTACAACGTTTTGATTTTTTTTCCTCTAAAGTGACCGTAAAAATAAAGATATATGTTTGATAATTTTTCACATGATTAAACATTGTATAAAACTGCTATATATAGAATTTCAGCTTGATTGATTCGCTGAAATTACCAGAATTAATTTTTTAACACTGCAAATCTCACGCGCCAACACGTGACGTGGTGCCATCAACAAAAAGCCAAACATGCGCTGGTTTAATATTTATTATTTATTATTTATAATTTATAATTAATTAAATTTAATTTAGATATAATATATTATGTTATTTAATCCAATTCAAATTGCGAGATAGTCGAGTGGAGACACTCCAGCTAATTATATTTACTTTCAAAATTATAAAGGTTGGCGGACGATGACACTCCGATTTTGGGCTATAAAAAATAACTATTCATCAAAAATAACAATAAAATATTTCTTAATATTTTTATGATGTAAAATGAACTGATTTATTATTAATTTTAATAAAATTCATTTTTTATTATTACCTTCAAAATTATGAAAGGTTGGCGGACGATAACCCTCGATTTTGGGAATAAAAAATAACTTCTTCTTCAAGTGCCTTGTCCGGTCTCCCTGACGTCGGCGATCACTCTGGCGAAAACGTCTCTATTTTCCGCCGTGCGGAACAGCTCTCCCACGCTCCTTATGCCGGTCCATTCCCTGATATTCCCTAACCAGGATTGGCGTCTTCTCCCGGGTCCACGTCGACCCTCAATTTTCCCTTTGAGGATTAATTGAAGGAGTTGATATTTATTACCTCTCAAGATGTGGCCGAGGTAAGAGATTTTCCGGCATTTGACAGTGTTGAGGAGTTCTCGCTGTGTGTTTGCTCTCCTCAAGACATCCCTGTTGGTAACTCTCTCGACCCAGGGAATTCGCAGCATTCGCCTGAGGATCCACATCTCAAAAGCCTCCAGGCGATTCATCGTACTGACCTTGAGTGTCCATGCTTCCACACCATATAAGAGAATGGACCAAACATAGCATTTGGCCATTCTCTGTCGTAATTTAAGATTTAGGTTGTCATCACAGAAGAAGGATCTCATTTTATTGAAGGTGGACCTCGCAGCCTCAATTCTGGACTTAATTTCGATATCCGGGTCTAGCTGGTCATTTATGATACAACCAAGATATTTAAAAGATCTTACTCGTTCAACTTGTTTGTTATCGAGGTGGAGGGAGGCGTTTCCATGTGGCTGGCGGCTAAAGACCATAAATTTTGTTTTGGCTATATTGATGTTTAAGCCCGCTTTAATTCCAATTTGAGAAATTTTATTTAGAAGTAGTTGAAGGTCTTCAATGTTTTCAGACAGGATCACAGTGTCGTCGGCATATTTAATTGTACTAATTGGTACGCCATTTACTTTCACCCCCATATCCAGTTCTTCCAAGGCCTCCTTAAAAATTCTGTCAGCATAGAGATTAAATAAAAGGGGAGAGAGAATGCATCCTTGTCGGACTCCTCTCTGGATCTCAATTCCCGGTGTTGTGGATTTTCCTACTCTGATTACGGCATATTGCCTCCAGTACAGATTTTTTATAATCCTGATATCTTTTTCGTCCACTCCAGCATCGCACAGAAGTTCAATCAGTCTAGTGTGTTTTATTCTGTCAAAGGCTTTTTCGTAGTCAACAAAACATGCAAATACATTCTTGTGTTGGTCACGACATTTTTGAAGCAAAACATTGAAGCCAAATAATGCTTCTCTTGTACCGAAGGCGTTTCTGAATCCAAACTGCGAGTCATCTAAGTCTAACTCACATTTTAATCGGATGCGGGCGTGTATTATTCGAAGAAAGGTCTTTAACATGTGGCTCATAAGACTGATGAGGCGATAGTCACTGCAATTCTTAGGGTATTGTTTCTTTGGGATAGTAACAAATGTTGATTTCAGCCATTCCTCTGGAAGCACACCGCAGTTATAGATATTGTTAAATATTTTCAATACCAGGTCTATATTGTCTTCATTGATGAATTTGATTAATTCCATTGGGATTCCATCTGGTCCCGGCGCTTTCTTGTTCTTAGCAATTGAAATAGCGTGAATTAGCTCTGATTTTATTATTTTTGGTCCTTCAGGATCGCAATCATCAATTTCAACTTCCTCTCTGGAATCTTCAAAAAGTTTTGCTGCGTACAATTGCCAGGCTTTCATGAGTTCAGCTTCGTCCGTTACTAGTTTTTTGGCTTCATTTAGTATTGACATTGGTGGTCGACTCCTGAATTGTCCAGTTATTTCCTTTACCTTTACATGTATATTAAACATGTCATGTTTTGAGACTAATTCTTCTATTTCTTCACACCTTTCTGTCATCCAAATTTGTTTTGCTAGTTTAATCCCTTTCCTTATTTTGAATTGCATCTTTTTATATTCCACGATGTTATTTTTGAGAAGTCTCCTTTCTTCCATCAAATCCAAAATCTCGTCCGTCATCCACGACCTCCTCTTCATTGTACGTGTTCTCCTCAAGTGAAGCGAACCAGTCTCCACCAAAGCATTTTTCAGCAGTGCCCACTGAGTATTTATATCGTCAAGATCGTCAATAGATATCCTCATTAATTTGCCATTGAGATCATCAATAACAGCATTCCTAACATCCTCAAATTGTAATCTTGATGTATCAATAATATTAACGTTGCAGTTTTTTCTTTTTACAGACTTCAACGCTAGGCCCATGTCCGCAACCAAAGGGTTGTGATCTGAGCCTATGTCTGCACCAGGGTATGTTGTGACTCTTTTAACACAATTTCGGAAACGTCTGTTTATCAGAATGTAATCAATTTGGTTCCTACTTGGTTCTTGGTTGTCAATAGAGTCTCTGGGTGATTTCCATGTGTAAAGACGTCGCTTTGGAAGTTTAAATAGCGTATTAGTTACTACCATCTCTGTAGTTTGGCAGAAATCATAGAGCCGGTCTCCTCTCTCATTACACTCACCTAAGCCGAAATCGCCGACCAAATCCCCCCGTCTGCCCTGACCGATTTTAGCATTAAAGTCTCCAAGTATCAAGTTTATGGTATTCTTCTTGAGAGAGTTTAGAGTGTTTTCTAAAGTGTTGTAGAATTTTTCCACTTCCTCATCGTATTTACTATCAGATGTAGGTGCGTAGACTTGTAAGATATTTATGTCAAATGGCTGTCCATGAATCTGTAGCAGCATCACTCTATCCGATATGGGCACAAAGTTCTTAACGTACCTCGTGAACTCCGAGTCAACTAGAATTCCGACACCGTTTCGATGAAACCTATCTCCACTCTCACTTCCTGAGTAATAGAGTGTTCCTCCTTCCTGAGAACAAACACCGACACCAGGCCATCTGAGTTCGCTGATTCCCATGAACTTAACTTTAAGTCTTCTCATTTCTTTGATAGCGTTGTTTAATTTTCCGGCCATGAAGAGACTTCTGACATTCCATGTACACACTCGCAATCTGGTTTTCACTATTCTGAGCCGGGAGATTCTTCGCACCCCTTGCCCATTTAAGGGCTGCCCGGGACTGGGGGCCATTTGTATTTTGTTTCTCGTCATAGTGAATTTCCTGGGGATGGTATACCGAAGTGGTTTCCCGTTGCCTTCTTCGGTTTGATTCTCAGCCGCCCCTAACCTGGAGTACAGACGCTGTTCGTAGCCGCCCCTAACCTGGAGAACAGACGCTACTGGGTTTCGCCATAACTGGCTTAAGAGAAGAGAAAGTAAATAGTAAGAAATGAAAGACCCCTAGCCCTCGGACACCTAATAGCGTCGGGGTCGGAAGAAACAAGAGTTGGCCAAGAGAGGCCAGATAGGAAAGATAAAAGTAAGATATCTAGTACAAGTAAGTGGAAGCAATACTAGATATGGCTTGGGACCTCATGGATGCCAATCCATATGCTCATAAGCTATGAGCCCCTCAAGGGAATATGTAAGATCACCCAGCGCGCATACAAACCGCCCGCCACAAGCCACTGATAGGAAAAAGGAAATTGTTATTTATTTATTTTATAATATTAGTAAATGTTAATCGGGATAAGTTATTAATAGGAATAAATAAATAAAGGATTTAAAACAGGAGTGGTAGAGGGGGGAGAAGGAGTGGAGTACTTGCTTGGTAGAACGTTGAACCCTGAACTGAACTCGGAATTAGATGACAAAAATAAAATTAGAACAATGATCATTATCATTATCACTAATTATACTTATTAATGGGTTCATATACCCATCAGTCTCAGTACCGAGAATTACCAATTAAGGATCCACCGCGCCCACCTTGGTAGCAATTGATCCCAGATGTGCCACATTGTAAAGAGCACTTCAAGATCAGTAAAATGATGTAAAACTTACCACCAGTTTTAACAAATACCCCAAGGAAAAACGGATGGGAATCAGGAGCGATGCGACACACGTCCGACCAGCGCCGAGTTCACTCACACAAAATAACTATTCATCAAAAATATCAATAATATATGTTTAATATTTTCATGATGTAAAATGAACGTATTTATTATTAATTTTTAAAATGTTCATTTTTTATATTTAACGTCAAAAGTATGAAAGTTTGGCGGACGATGACCCTACGATTTTGGTTAAAAAAAATAATTATTCAATAAAAATATCAATAAATAATTTCTTTAATATTTTTATAATGTAAAATGAACGTATTTAATATTAATTTTAAAAAAATTCATTTTTTATTTTTACCGTCAAAATTATGAAAGGTTGGCGGACGAGGATTTTGGTTATAAAAAATAACTATTCTTTAAAAATATCAATAATATATTTTTTTAATATTTTTATGATGTAAAATGAACATATTTATTATTAATTTTTAAAAATTTAATTTTTATTTTTGCTTTCAAAATTATGAAAGGTTGGCGGACGATGAGCATAAGATTTTGGCTAAAAAAATAACTATTGATCATAAATATCAATAAATAATATTTTTAATATTTTTATGATGTAAAATGTACATATTTATTATTAATTTTTAAAAATTTCATTTTTTATATTTACCTTCAAAATTATAAAGGTTGGCGGACGATGACCCTACTATGTTGGCAAAAAAAATAATTATTCATTAAAAATATAAATAATATATTTTATTAATATTTTTATGATTTAAAATGAACGTATTTATTATTAATTTTTAAAAATTTCATTTTCTAATTTTTACCTTAAAAATTATGAAAGGTTGGCGGACGATGACCCTACTATTTTGGCTAAAAAAAATAATTATTCATTAAAAATATAAATAATATATTTTATTAATATTTTTATGATTTAAAATGAACGTATTTATTATTAATTTTTAAAAATTTCATTTTCTAATTTTTACCTTAAAAATTATGAAAGGTTGGCGGACGATGACCCTACTATTTTGGCTAAAAAAAATAATTATTCATTAAAAATATAAATAATATATTTTTTTAATATTTTTATTATTTAAAATGAACGTATTTATTATTAATTTTTAAAAATTTCATTTTCTAATATTTACCTTAAAAATTATGAAAGGTTGGCGGACGATGACCCTCCGATTTTGGGCTATAAAAAATAACTATTCATCAAAAATAACAATAAAATATTTGTTTAATATTTTCATGATGTAAAATGAACGTATTTATTATCAATTTTTAAAATGTTCATTTTGTATTTTTAACGTCAAAATTATGAAGGGTTGGCGGAAGATGACCCTACGATTTTGGTTAAAAAAAATAATTATTCATTAAAAATATCAATAAATAATTTTTTTAATATTTTCATAATGTAAAATTAACGTATTTATTATTAATTTTTAAAATGTTCATTTTTTATTTTTCCCGTCATAATTATGAAAGATTGGCGGACGATGACCCTCCGATTTTGGGCTATAAAAAATAACTATTCATCAAAAATAACCCTAAAATATTTTTAATTATTTTTATGATGTAAAATGAACTGATTTATTAATAATTTTAATAAAATTGATTTTTTATTTTTACCTTCAAAATTATGAAAGGTTGGCGGACGATGACCCTCGATTTTGGGAATAAAAAATAACTATTCATCAAAAGTATCAATAATATATTTGTTTAATATTTTCATGATGTAAAATGAACGTATTTATTATTAATTTTTAAAATGTTCATTTTTTATTTTTAACGTCAAAAGTATGAAAGGTTGGCGGATGATGACCCTCCGATTTTGCTTCAAAAAAATAATTATTCATTAAAAATATCAATAAATAATTTTTTTAATATTTTTATGATGTAAAATGAACGTATATAATATTAATTTTAAAAAATTTCATTTTATATTTTTACCCTCAAAATTATGAAAGTTTGGCGTACGATGACCCTAAGATTTTGGCTAAAAAAAATAACTATTGATCAAAAATATCAATAAATAATATTTTTAATATTTTTAGGATGTAAAATGAACATATTTAATATTAATTTTTAAAAATTTAATTTTTCATATTTACCGTCAGGTTTATGAAAGGTTAGAGGACGATGACCCTTTGATTTTGGGTATAAAAAATAATTATTCATCAAAAATATCAATAATATATTTTATTAATATTTTTATGATGTAAAATGAACATATTTATTATTAATTTTTAAAAATTTAATTTTTATTTTTGCTTTCAAAATTATGAAAGGTTGGGGGACGATGAGCATAAGATTTTGGCTAAAAAAATAACTATTGATCATAAATATCAATAAATAATATTTTTAATATTTTTATGATGTAAAATGAACATATTTATTATTAATTTTTAAAAATTTCATTTTTTATATTTACCTTCAAAATTATGAAAGGTTGGCGGACGATGATCCTACTATTTTGGCTAAAAAAAATAATTATTCATTAAAAATATAAATAATATATTTTTTTAATATTTTTATTATTTAAAATGAACGTATTTATTATTAATTTTTAAAAATTTCATTTTTTAATTTTTACCTTAAAAATTATGAATGGTTGGCGGACGATAACCCTGTGATTTTTGGTTTAAAAAATAATTATTGTTCAAAAATATCAATAATATATTTTTTTAATATTTTTATGATGTAAAATGAACTTATTTTTTATTAATATCAAAAAAATTCATTTTTTATTTTTACCGTAAAAATTATGAAAGGTTGGCGGATGAAGACCCTTGTATTTTGGATAAAAAAAATAATTATTGATTAAAAATATCAATAAATAATTTTTTTAATATTTTTTTGATGTAAAATTAACGTATTTATTATTAATTTTTAAAATGTTCATTTTTTATTTATAACGTCAAAAGTATGAAGGGTTGGCGGAAGATGACCCTACGATTTTGGTTAAAAAAAATAATTATTCATTAAAAATATCAATAAATAATTTTTTTTAATATTTTTATGATGAAAAATGAACGTATTTAATATTAATTTTAAAAAATTTCAATTTATATTTTTACCATATAAAAATATGAAAGTTTGGCGAACGATGACCCTAAGATTTTGGATAAAAAAATAACTATTGATCAAAAATATCAATAAATAATATTTTTAATATTTTTAGGATGTAAAATGAACATATTTATTATTAATTTTAAAAAAATTCATTTTTTAATTTTACCTTCAAAATTATGAAAGGTTGGCGGACGATGACCCTCGATTTTGGGAATAAAAAATAACTATTCATCAAAAATATAAATAATATATTTTTTTAATATTTTTATGATTTAAAATGAACGTATTTATTATTAATTTTTAAAAATTTCATTTTTACTATCTCGCCAGAGATAGTATTGCGATCACGAAAATTTTCGATGTTGAGATTTTGATGTTTTTATACGTTTTGAAGGTTCCTGAATCATTTTCACTAAGGTTGAGAAAAATGTCTGTGTGTGTGTATGTGTGTGTGTATGTGTGTATGTGTGTATGTGTGTGTGTATGTATGTAGGCAAGATTACGCAAAAACGGTTTGAGCTAGAATGATGAAATTTGGTACATGGACATTATTCAAAATTCATAGTTTTCTATCAACTTTTGAGAAATGTAGCTCAACCGGAAGAGGGTCATTACCTACAACGTTTTGATTTTTTTTCCTCTAAAGTGACCGTAAAAATAAAGATATATGTTTGAAAATTTTTCACATGATTAATAATTGTATAAAACTGCTATATATAGAATTTCAGCTTGATTGATTCGCTGAAATTACCAAAATTAATTTTTTAACACTGCAAATCTCACGCGCCAACACGTGACGTGGTGCCATCAACAAAAAGCCAAACATGCGCTGGTTTAATATTATTATTTATTATTTATAATTTATAATTAATTAAATTTAATTTAAATATGATATATTATGTTAATTAATCCAATTCAAATTGCGAGATAGTCGAGTGGAGACACTCCAGCTAATTTTACTATCTCGCCAGAGATAGTATTGCGATCACGAAAATTTTCGATGTTGAGATTTTGATGTTTTTATACGTTTTGAAGGTTCCTGAATCATTTTCACTAAGGTTGAGAAAAATGTCTGTGTGTGTGTGTGTATGTGTGTGTGTATGTGTGTGTGTATGTGTGTATGTGTGTGTGTATGTATGTAGGCAAGATTACGCAAAAACGGTTTGAGCTAGAATGATGAAATTTGGTACATGGACATTATTCAAAATTCATAGTTTTCTATCAACTTTTGAGAAATGTAGCTCAACCGGAAGAGGGTCATTACCTACAACGTTTTGATTTTTTTTCCTCTAAAGTGACCGTAAAAATAAAGATATATGTTTGATAATTTTTCACATGATTAAACATTGTATAAAACAGCTATATATAGAATTTCAGCTTGATTGATTCGCTGAAATTACCAGAATTAATTTTTTAACACTGCAAATCTCACGCGCCAACACGTGACGTGGTGCCATCAACAAAAAGCCAAACATGCGCTGGTTTAATATTTATTATTTATTATTTATAATTTATAATTAATTAAATTTAATTTAGATATAATATATTATGTTATTTAATCCAATTCAAATTGCGAGATAGTCGAGTGGAGACACTCCAGCTAATTATATTTACTTTCAAAATTATAAAGGTTGGCGGACGATGACACTCCGATTTTGGGCTATAAAAAATAACTATTCATCAAAAATAACAATAAAATATTTCTTAATATTTTTATGATGTAAAATGAACTGATTTATTATTAATTTTAATAAAATTCATTTTTTATTATTACCTTCAAAATTATGAAAGGTTGGCGGACGATAACCCTCGATTTTGGGAATAAAAAATAACTATTCATCAAAAATATCAATAATATATGTTTAATATTTTCATGATGTAAAATGAACGTATTTATTATTAATTTTTAAAATGTTCATTTTTTATATTTAACGTCAAAAGTATGAAAGTTTGGCGGACGATGACCCTACGATTTTGGTTAAAAAAAATAATTATTCAATAAAAATATCAATAAATAATTTCTTTAATATTTTTATAATGTAAAATGAACGTATTTAATATTAATTTTAAAAAAATTCATTTTTTATTTTTACCGTCAAAATTATGAAAGGTTGGCGGACGAGGATTTTGGTTATAAAAAATAACTATTCTTTAAAAATATCAATAATATATTTTTTTAATATTTTTATGATGTAAAATGAACATATTTATTATTAATTTTTAAAAATTTAATTTTTATTTTTGCTTTCAAAATTATGAAAGGTTGGCGGACGATGAGCATAAGATTTTGGCTAAAAAAATAACTATTGATCATAAATATCAATAAATAATATTTTTAATATTTTTATGATGTAAAATGTACATATTTATTATTAATTTTTAAAAATTTCATTTTTTATATTTACCTTCAAAATTATAAAGGTTGGCGGACGATGACCCTACTATGTTGGCTAAAAAAAATAATTATTCATTAAAAATATAAATAATATATTTTATTAATATTTTTATGATTTAAAATGAACGTATTTATTATTAATTTTTAAAAATTTCATTTTCTAATTTTTACCTTAAAAATTATGAAAGGTTGGCGGACGATGACCCTACTATTTTGGCTAAAAAAAATAATTATTCATTAAAAATATAAATAATATATTTTTTTAATATTTTTATTATTTAAAATGAACGTATTTATTATTAATTTTTAAAAATTTCATTTTCTAATATTTACCTTAAAAATTATGAAAGGTTGGCGGACGATGACCCTCCGATTTTGGGCTATAAAAAATAACTATTCATCAAAAATAACAATAAAATATTTGTTTAATATTTTCATGATGTAAAATGAACGTATTTATTATCAATTTTTAAAATGTTCATTTTGTATTTTTAACGTCAAAAGTATGAAGGGTTGGCGGAAGATGACCCTACGATTTTGGTTAAAAAAAATAATTATTCATTAAAAATATCAATAAATAATTTTTTTAATATTTTCATGATGTAAAATTAACGTATTTATTATTAATTTTTAAAATGTTCATTTTTTATTTTTCCCGTCATAATTATGAAAGATTGGCGGACGATGACCCTCCGATTTTGGGCTATAAAAAATAACTATTCATCAAAAATAACCCTAAAATATTTTTAATTATTTTTATGATGTAAAATGAACTGATTTATTAATAATTTTAATAAAATTGATTTTTTATTTTTACCTTCAAAATTATGAAAGGTTGGCGGACGATGACCCTCGATTTTGGGAATAAAAAATAACTATTCATCAAAAGTATCAATAATATATTTGTTTAATATTTTCATGATGTAAAATGAACGTATTTATTATTAATTTTTAAAATGTTCATTTTTTATTTTTAACATCAAAAGTATGAAAGGTTGGCGGATGATGACCCTCCGATTTTGGTTCAAAAAAATAATTATTCATTAAAAATATCAATAAATAATTTTTTTAATATTTTTATGATGTAAAATGAACGTATTTAATATTAATTTTAAAAAATTTCATTTTATATTTTTACCCTCAAAATTATGAAAGTTTGGCGTACGATGACCCTAAGATTTTGGCTAAAAAAAATAACTATTGATCAAAAATATCAATAAATAATATTTTTAATATTTTTAGGATGTAAAATGAACATATTTATTTTTAATTTTTAAAAATTTAATTTTTCATATTTACCGTCAGGTTTATGAAAGGTTAGAGGACGATGACCCTTTGATTTTGGGTATAAAAAATAATTATTCATCAAAAATATCAATAATATATTTTATTAATATTTTTATGATGTAAAATTAACGTATTTATTATTAATTTTTAAAATGTTCATTTTTTATTTTTCCCGTCATAATTATGAAAGATTGGCGGACGATGACCCTCCGATTTTGGGCTATAAAAAATAACTATTCATCAAAAATAACCCTAAAATATTTTTAATTATTTTTATGATGTAAAATGAACTGATTTATTAATAATTTTAATAAAATTGATTTTTTATTTTTACCTTCAAAATTATGAAAGGTTGGCGGACGATGACCCTCGATTTTGGGAATAAAAAATAACTATTCATCAAAAGTATCAATAATATATTTGTTTAATATTTTCATGATGTAAAATGAACGTATTTATTATTAATTTTTAAAATGTTCATTTTTTATTTTTAACATCAAAAGTATGAAAGGTTGGCGGATGATGACCCTCCGATTTTGGTTCAAAAAAATAATTATTCATTAAAAATATCAATAAATAATTTTTTTAATATTTTTATGATGTAAAATGAACGTATTTAATATTAATTTTAAAAAATTTCATTTTATATTTTTACCCTCAAAATTATGAAAGGTTGGGGGACGATGAGCATAAGATTTTGGCTAAAAAAATAACTATTGATCATAAATATCAATAAATAATATTTTTAATATTTTTATGATGTAAAATGAACATATTTATTTTTAATTTTTAAAAATTTAATTTTTCATATTTACCGTCAGGTTTATGAAAGGTTGGCGGACGATGATCCTACTATTTTGGCTAAAAAAAATAATTATTCATTAAAAATATAAATAATATATTTTTTTAATATTTTTATTATTTAAAATGAACGTATTTATTATTAATTTTTAAAAATTTCATTTTTTAATTTTTACCTTAAAAATTATGAATGGTTGGCGGACGATAACCCTGTGATTTTTGGTTTAAAAAATAATTATTCTTCAAAAATATCAATAATATATTTTTTTAATATTTTTATGATGTAAAATGAACTTATTTTTTATTAATATCAAAAAAATTCATTTTTTATTTTTACCGTAAAAATTATGAAAGGTTGGCGGATGAAGACCCTTGTATTTTGGATAAAAAAAATAATTATTGATTAAAAATATCAATAAATAATTTTTTTAATATTTTTTTGATGTAAAATTAACGTATTTATTATTAATTTTTAAAATGTTCATTTTTTATTTATAACGTCAAAAGTATGAAGGGTTGGCGGAAGATGACCCTACGATTTTGGTTAAAAAAAATAATTATTCATTAAAAATATCAATAAATAATTTTTTTTAATATTTTTATGATGAAAAATGAACGTATTTAATATTAATTTTAAAAAATTTCAATTTATATTTTTACCATATAAAAATATGAAAGTTTGGCGGACGATGACCCTAAGATTTTGGATAAAAAAATAACTATTGATCAAAAATATCAATAAATAATATTTTTAATATTTTTAGGATGTAAAATGAACATATTTATTATTAATTTTAAAAAAATTCATTTTTTAATTTAACCTTCAAAATTATGAAAGGTTGGCGGACGATGACCCTCGATTTTGGGAATAAAAAATAACTATTCATCAAAAATATAAATAATATATTTTTTTAATATTTTTATGATTTAAAATGAACGTATTTATTATTATTATTTTTTAAAAATTTCATTTTTATATTTACTTTCAAAATTATAAAGGTTGGCGGACGATGACCCTACGATTTTGGGCTATAAAAAATAACTATTCATCAAAAATAACAATAAAATATTTCTTAATATTTTTATGATGTAAAATGAACTGATTTATTATTAATTTTAATAAAATTCATTTTTTATTATTACCTTCAAAATTATGAAAGGTTGGCGGACGATAACCCTCGATTTTGGGAATAAAAAATAACTATTCATCAAAAATATCAATAATATATGTTTAATATTTTCATGATGTAAAATGAACGTATTTATTATTAATTTTTAAAATGTTCATTTTTTATATTTAACGTCAAAAGTATGAAAGTTTGGCGGACGATGACCCTACGATTTTGGTTAAAAAAAATAATTATTCAATAAAAATATCAATAAATAATTTTTTTAATATTTTTATAATGTAAAATGAACGTATTTAATATTAATTTTAAAAAAATTCATTTTTTATTTTTACCATCAAAATTATGAAAGGTTGGCGGACGAGGATTTTGGTTATAAAAAATAACTATTCTTTAAAAATATCAATAATATATTTTTTTAATATTTTTATGATGTAAAATGAACATATTTATTATTAATTTTTAAAAATTTAATTTTTATTTTTGCTTTCAAAATTATGAAAGGTTGGGGGACGATGAGCATAAGATTTTGGCTAAAAAAATAACTATTGATCATAAATATCAATAAATAATATTTTTAATATTTTTATGATGTAAAATGAACATATTTATTATTAATTTTTAAAAATTTCATTTTTTATATTTACCTTCAAAATTATGAAAGGTTGGCGGACGATGATCCTACTATTTTGGCTAAAAAAAATAATTATTCATTAAAAATATAAATAATATATTTTTTTAATATTTTTATTATTTAAAATGAACGTATTTATTATTAATTTTTAAAAATTTCATTTTTTAATTTTTACCTTAAAAATTATGAATGGTTGGCGGACGATGACCCTGTGATTTTTGGTTTAAAAAATAATTATTCTTCAAAAATATCAATAATATATTTTTTTAATATTTTTATGATGTAAAATGAACTTATTTTTTATTAATATCAAAAAAATTCATTTTTAATTTTTACCGTAAAAATTATGAAAGGTTGGCGGATGAAGACCCTTGTATTTTGGATAAAAAAAATAATTATTGATTAAAAATATCAATAAATAATTTTTTTAATATTTTTTTGATGTAAAATTAACGTATTTATTATTAATTTTTAAAATGTTCATTTTTTTATTTATAACGTCAAAAGTATGAAGGGTTGGCGGAAGATGACCCTACGATTTTGGTTAAAAAAAATAATTATTCATTAAAAATATCAATAAATAATTTTTTTTAATATTTTTATGATGAAAAATGAACCTATTTAATATTAATTTTAAAAAATTTCAATTTATATTTTTACCATATAAAATTATGAAAGTTTGGCGGACGATGACCCTAAGATTTTGGAAGAAAAAAAAACTATTGATCAAAAATATCAATAAATAATATTTTTAATATTTTTAGGATGTAAAATGAACATATTTATTATTAATTTTAAAAAAATTCATTTTTTAATTTTACCTTCAAAATTATGAAAGGTTGGCGGACGATGACCCTCGATTTTGGGAATAAAAAATAACTATTCATCAAAAATATAAATAATATATTTTTTTAATATTTTTATGATTTAAAATGAACGTATTTATTATTAATTTTTAAAAATTTCATTTTTATATTTACTTTCAAAATTATAAAGGTTGGCGGACGATGACCCTACGATTTTGGGCTATAAAAAATAACTATTCATCAAAAATAACAATAAAATATTTCTTAATATTTTTATGATGTAAAATGAACTGATTTATTATTAATTTTAATAAAATTCATTTTTTATTATTACCTTCAAAATTATGAAAGGTTGGCGGACGATAACCCTCGATTTTGGGAATAAAAAATAACTATTCATCAAAAATATCAATAATATATGTTTAATATTTTCATGATGTAAAATGAACGTATTTATTATTAATTTTTAAAATGTTCATTTTTTATATTTAACGTCAAAAGTATGAAAGTTTGGCGGACGATGACCCTACGATTTTGGTTAAAAAAAATAATTATTCAATAAAAATATCAATAAATAATTTTTTTAATATTTTTATAATGTAAAATGAACGTATTTAATATTAATTTTAAAAAAATTCATTTTTTATTTTTACCATCAAAATTATGAAAGGTTGGCGGACGAGGATTTTGGTTATAAAAAATAACTATTCTTTAAAAATATCAATAATATATTTTTTTAATATTTTTATGATGTAAAATGAACATATTTATTATTAATTTTTAAAAATTTAATTTTTATTTTTGCTTTCAAAATTATGAAAGGTTGGGGGACGATGAGCATAAGATTTTGGCTAAAAAAATAACTATTGATCATAAATATCAATAAATAATATTTTTAATATTTTTATGATGTAAAATGAACATATTTATTATTAATTTTTAAAAATTTCATTTTTTATATTTACCTTCAAAATTATGAAAGGTTGGCGGACGATGATCCTACTATTTTGGCTAAAAAAAATAATTATTCATTAAAAATATAAATAATATATTTTTTTAATATTTTTATTATTTAAAATGAACGTATTTATTATTAATTTTTAAAAATTTCATTTTTTAATTTTTACCTTAAAAATTATGAATGGTTGGCGGACGATGACCCTGTGATTTTTGGTTTAAAAAATAATTATTCTTCAAAAATATCAATAATATATTTTTTTAATATTTTTATGATGTAAAATGAACTTATTTTTTATTAATATCAAAAAAATTCATTTTTAATTTTTACCGTAAAAATTATGAAAGGTTGGCGGATGAAGACCCTTGTATTTTGGATAAAAAAAATAATTATTGATTAAAAATATCAATAAATAATTTTTTTAATATTTTTTTGATGTAAAATTAACGTATTTATTATTAATTTTTAAAATGTTCATTTTTTTATTTATAACGTCAAAAGTATCAAGGGTTGGCGGAAGATGACCCTACGATTTTGGTTAAAAAAAATAATTATTCATTAAAAATATCAATAAATAATTTTTTTTAATATTTTTATGATGAAAAATGAACCTATTTAATATTAATTTTAAAAAATTTCAATTTATATTTTTACCATATAAAATTATGAAAGTTTGGCGGACGATGACCCTAAGATTTTGGAAGAAAAAAAAACTATTGATCAAAAATATCAATAAATAATATTTTTAATATTTTTAGGATGTAAAATGAACATATTTATTATTAATTTTAAAAAAATTCATTTTTTAATTTTACCTTCAAAATTATGAAAGGTTGGCGGACGATGACCCTCGATTTTGGGAATAAAAAATAACTATTCATCAAAAATATAAATAATATATTTTTTTAATATTTTTATGATTTAAAATGAACGTATTTATTATTAATTTTTAAAAATTTCATTTTTATATTTACTTTCAAAATTATAAAGGTTGGCGGACGATGACCCTACGATTTTGGGCTATAAAAAATAACTATTCATCAAAAATAACAATAAAATATTTCTTAATATTTTTATGATGTAAAATGAACTGATTTATTATTAATTTTAATAAAATTCATTTTTTATTATTACCTTCAAAATTATGAAAGGTTGGCGGACGATAACCCTCGATTTTGGGAATAAAAAATAACTATTCATCAAAAATATCAATAATATATGTTTAATATTTTCATGATGTAAAATGAACGTATTTATTATTAATTTTTAAAATGTTCATTTTTTATATTTAACGTCAAAAGTATGAAAGTTTGGCGGACGATGACCCTACGATTTTGGTTAAAAAAAATAATTATTCAATAAAAATATCAATAAATAATTTTTTTAATATTTTTATAATGTAAAATGAACGTATTTAATATTAATTTTAAAAAAATTCATTTTTTATTTTTACCATCAAAATTATGAAAGGTTGGCGGACGAGGATTTTGGTTATAAAAAATAACTATTCTTTAAAAATATCAATAATATATTTTTTTAATATTTTTATGATGTAAAATGAACATATTTATTATTAATTTTTAAAAATTTAATTTTTATTTTTGCTTTCAAAATTATGAAAGGTTGGGGGACGATGAGCATAAGATTTTGGCTAAAAAAATAACTATTGATCATAAATATCAATAAATAATATTTTTAATATTTTTATGATGTAAAATGAACATATTTATTATTAATTTTTAAAAATTTCATTTTTTATATTTACCTTCAAAATTATGAAAGGTTGGCGGACGATGATCCTACTATTTTGGCTAAAAAAAATAATTATTCATTAAAAATATAAATAATATATTTTTTTAATATTTTTATTATTTAAAATGAACGTATTTATTATTAATTTTTAAAAATTTCATTTTTTAATTTTTACCTTAAAAATTATGAATGGTTGGCGGACGATGACCCTGTGATTTTTGGTTTAAAAAATAATTATTCTTCAAAAATATCAATAATATATTTTTTTAATATTTTTATGATGTAAAATGAACTTATTTTTTATTAATATCAAAAAAATTCATTTTTAATTTTTACCGTAAAAATTATGAAAGGTTGGCGGATGAAGACCCTTGTATTTTGGATAAAAAAAATAATTATTGATTAAAAATATCAATAAATAATTTTTTTAATATTTTTTTGATGTAAAATTAACGTATTTATTATTAATTTTTAAAATGTTCATTTTTTATATTTAACGTCAAAAGTATGAAAGGTTGGCGGACGATGAGCATAAGATTTTGGCTAAAAAAATAACTATTGATCATAAATATCAATAAATAATATTTTTAATATTTTTATGATGTAAAATGTACATATTTATTATTAATTTTTAAAAATTTCATTTTTTATATTTACCTTCAAAATTATAAAGGTTGGCGGACGATGACCCTACTATGTTGGCTAAAAAAAATAATTATTCATTAAAAATATAAATAATATATTTTATTAATATTTTTATGATGTAAAATGAACGTATTTATTATTAATTTTTAAAAATTTCATTTTCTAATTTTTACCTTAAAAATTATGAAAGGTTGGCGGACGATGACCCTACTATTTTGGCTAAAAAAAATAATTATTCATTAAAAATATAAATAATATATTTTTTTAATATTTTTATTATTTAAAATGAACGTATTTATTATTAATTTTTAAAAATTTCATTTTCTAATATTTACCTTAAAAATTATGAAAGGTTGGCGGACGATGACCCTCCGATTTTGGGCTATAAAAAATAACTATTCATCAAAAATAACAATAAAATATTTGTTTAATATTTTCATGATGTAAAATGAACGTATTTATTATCAATTTTTAAAATGTTCATTTTTTATTTTTAACGTCAAAAGTATGAAAGTTAGGCGGACGATGACCCTACGATTTTGGTTAAAAAAAATAATTATTCATTAAAAATATCAATAAATAATTTTTTTAATTTTTTTATAATGTAAAATGAACGTATTTAATATTAATTTTTAAAAATTTCATTTTTTAATTTTTACCTTAAAAATTATGAAAGGTTGGCGGATGATGACCGTAGTATTTTGGTAAAAAAAATAATTATTCATTAAAAATATAAATAATATATTTTTTTAATATTTTTTTAATATATCTATGATTTAAAATGAACGTATTTATTATTAATTTTTAGAAATTTCATTTTTTATTTTTATCTTCTAAATTATGAAAGGTTGGCAGAATATGACCCTCGATTTTGGGTTGAAAAATAATTATTCATCAAAAATATCAATAATATATTTTTTTAATATTTTTATGATGTATAATGAACTTATTTATTATTAATTTGAAAAAAATTCATTTTTTATTTTTACCTTCAAATTTATGAAAAGTTGGTGGATGATGACCGTAGTATTTTGGTAAAAAAAATAATTATTCATTAAAAATATAAATGACATGGAAGTGACATTTTACCTATAAAAGTAGCGTTTCCTTTTTACCGACCGACGATAGTAAGGGAGGTATTGTTTTCACACCAAATTTCACCTGTGGATATTTTTAGGTACATATCTCCACGAATCATGCATTTCTTAACAGAAAAAAGTATTTTTAGCATGATGTCTGTCCGTCCGTCCTTTTTTCTTAATTTAAAATTATATGACGTCACCCAGCACTTCATGACGTCACAGCCAGCCCTTATGTATCTATAATAATAAAAGCAAGTGTAATGTGTCTGTCTGTCTGCCTGTCTGTCTGCCTGTCTGTCTGTCTGTCTGACCGAGCTCTCCAGCCATATCTATCGCACGCAGGGACCTGGAATTTTTTACACGGAAGCACAAAGGGGCTGGCCACCAGACCTCGAAGCCCGATTTTCGATTTTTGAATTAGAAAAATTTTAAAAAAAATTATAAAGAATTATTAATTAAAAATAGTTTAGTTACCATACTAGATCATAGAGGCGCTGGTGGCGATAATTTGGCGGTAATTTAAATTCTGAGCAATGTGCAGATAAAAATCTTTTTATATATCTATTGATATTTACAATATCTCAATTGATCTTATTGGCCTTTTAAACTTTGAAAACATTCACATTACGGCTATAATTTAATACTATTAATTTTTAAGATTATGTGAGTAAATTATTTTAATTAAGAAAATTTGATCTCATAATTGGATTTTCACGTAAGATTTTAATATATAATATATTTTTTAATATTATTTTTATAGTAGTTTAGTGTTATGCTAATTTTATATTTTATTTTTATTTTGTTTACTTTGATTTTTTTTTAAATAAATTAATAACATTTAAAGTAGCATAAAAAAATTAATCGAGGCAGGAAAATTGATGGGGTTTGAAATTAATAGTGATAAGACAAAATAATTAGTATCAGAGAGAATAATATTTGAAAAGAATTTAAATCGAGGTTACAATCTGGAAATTATTATCAAAGGGGATCAAAATTATTAAATTATTAATTGTATTATATGGGTGGGAGGCATGGTCTATAACCCTGGGAGATGAGAATAGATTAAGAGTATTTGAGAATAGGATTCTTCCCAGCATTTATGGGCCAAAGAAAGATGAGGACACTGGGGAATAGCGGAGACTGCATAACAAGGAATTGCATGACCTCTATGCATCTCTAGATATAGGTCATAAAATAGAGAAGGCTGGGATCGGCAGGGCACATGGCTAGAATGGGAGAGGAAAAATATATTGGTGGGGAGTTCGATTGGAAAACGTCTGTGTGGAAGACCAATTGTGAACAGGGTGGACAATGTAGGAAGGAACGTGAGAGAGATGGGACAGGTTAGGATTTAGATGGTTATAGCTCAGAATAGGGACACTCGGGGGGGTACAGGGGGCGGAGCCCACGTCTAGATGCGAAGAGCGACGAAGGAGCTCTGAGCAGCTAGTTATAAATAAAATAAAATTAAAAATATTTATATTATATCCATATCTCTTTTTTTTACATTTAAAATATCAGTTAACCGGAAGTAGCACTTTATTCTATATATATATATATATATATATAAATGTTACCAAATATCAAATTTGACACCACGAATCCTGCACTTTGTATTGGTTTTATCCTCGAGAAAAATCATATTTATTAGTTTTTTCTTGATTTAAAATTATATGACGTCATCCAGCCATTCATGACGTCACAGCCTGGTCTTGCATATATATTATAAATAAAATAAAATTAAAAATGTTTATATTTATTATTTATGTATCCGTATCTGTTTTTTATTACATTAATAGATATATGAAAATTATTTGAAATTGTTTCTGTAGCTGGAAATTAATTTATTTCAAACCGTCGGTCGGTTCGGACCTGGCCACAGGTCAACTTATTTATTTTTAACGTCAAAAGTATGAAAGGTTGGCGGACGATGACCCTACGATTTTGGTTAAAAAAAATAATTATTCATTAAAAATATCAATAATATATTTTTTTAATATTTTTATGATGTAAAATGAACTTATTTATTATTAAGTTTAAAAAAATTCATTTTATTTTTTTACCTTCAAAATTTTGAAATGTTGGCGGATGATGACCCTAGTATTTTGGCAAAAAAAATAATTATTCATTAAAAATATAAATAATATATTTTTTTAATAATTTTGTGATGTTAAATGAACATATTTATTATTACTTTTTAAAAATTTCATTTTTATTTTTGCCTTCAAAATTATAAAGGTTGGCCGACGATGTCCTTCGATTTTGTGTATAAAAAATAATTATTCATCAAAAATATCGATAAAATAATTTTTTTAATATTTTTATGATGTAAAATGAACTTATTTAATATTAATTTTTAAAAATTTCATTTTTAATTTTTACCTTCAAAGTTATGAAAGGTTGGGGGACGATGACCCTCTGATTTTGGGTAGAAAAAATAATTATTCATCGAAAATATCAATAATATATTTTATTAATATTTTTATAATGTAAAATGAACATATTTATTATTATCATTAAAAAAATTCATTTTTTATTTTTACCGTCAAAATTATGAAAGGTGGCGGACGATGAGCCTAAGATTTTGGCTAAAAAAATAACTATTGATCAATAATATCAATAAATAATATTTTTAATATTTTTATGATGTAAAATGAACTTATTTATTATTAATTTTTAAAAATTTAATTTTTAATATTTACCGTCAGGTTTAAGAAAGGTTGGCGGACGATGTCCCTCGATTTTGGGTATAAAAAATAATTATTCATCAAAAATATAAATAATATATTTTTTTAATATTTTTATGATTTAAAATGAACGTATTTATTATTAATTTTTAAAAATTTCATTTTATATTTTTACCTTCAAAATTATGAATGGTTGGCGGACGATGACCATCCATTTTGGGTATAAAAAATAACCATTCATCAAAAATATCAATAATATATTTTTTTAATATTTTTATGTTGTAAAATGAACGTATTTATTATTAAATTTAAAATATTTAATTTTTTATATTTACCTTCAAAATTATGAAAGGTTGGCGGACGATGACCCTAGTATTTTGGCAAAAAAAATAATTATTCATTAAAAATATAAATAATATATTTTTTTAATATTTTTATGATTTAAAATGAACGTATTTATTATTAATATCAAAAAAATTCATTTTTTACTATCTCGCCAGAGATAGTATTGCGATCATGAAAATTTTCGATGTTGAGATTTTGATGTTTTTATACGTTTTGAAGGTTCCTGAATCATTTTCACTAAGGTTGAGAAAAATGTCTGTCGGTGTGTGTGTGTGTGTGTGTGTGTGTGTGTGTGTATGTAGACAAGATTAAGCAAAAACGGTTTGAGCTAGAATGATGAAATTTGGTACATGGACATTATTCAAAATTCATAGTTTTCTATCAACTTTTGAGAAATGTAGCTCAACCGGAAGAGGGTCATTACCTACAACGTTTTGATTTTTTTTCCTCTAAAGTGACAGTAAAAATAAAAATATATGTTTGATAATTTTTCACATGATTAATAATTGTATAAAACTGCTATATATAGAATTTCAGCTTGATTGAATTGCTGAAAGTACCAGAATTAATTTTTTAACACTCCAAACTCACGCGCCAACACGTGCCATGGTGCCATCAATAAAAAGCCAAACATGCGCTGGTTTAATATTTATTATTTATAATTTATAATTAATTAAATTTAATTTGAATATAATATATTATGTTATTTATTCCAATTCAAATTGCGAGATAGTCCAGTGGAGACACTCCAGCTAATTATTTATACCGTCAAAATTATGAAAGGTTGGAGGACGATGACCCTACGATTTTGGCTAAAAAAAATAATTATTCATTAAAAATATCAATAAATAATTTTTTTAATATTTTTATGAAGTAAAATAAACATATTTATTATTAATTTTAAAAAATTTAATTTTTTATATTTACCTTAAAATTATGAAAGGTTGGCGGACGATGACCCTTCTATTTTGGCTAAAAAAAATAATTATTCATTAAAAATATAAATAATATATTTTTTTAATAGTTCTATGATTTAAAATGAACTCATTTATTATTAATTTTTAGAAATTTCATTTTTTATTTTTATCTTCAAAATTATGAAAGGTTGGCGGACGATGACCATCTGATGTTGGGTTTAAAAAATAATTATTCATCAAAAATATCAATAATATATTTTTTTAATATTTTTATGATGTAAAATGAACTTATTTATTATTAATTTTATAAAAATTCATTTTTTATTTTTACCGTCAAAATTATGAAAGGTTGGCGGACGATTACCCTACTATATTTTGACTAAAAAAAATAATTATTCATTAAAAATATAAATAAATAATTTTTTTAATATTTTTATGATATAAAATGAACGTATTTTATATTAATTTTTAGAAATTTCATTTTTTATTTTTATCTTCTAAATTATGAAAGGTTGGCGGAATATGACCCTAGATTTTGGGTTTAAAAATAATTATTCATCAAAAATATCAATAATATATTTTTTTAATATTCTTATGATGTAAAATGAACGTATTTATTATTACTTTTTAAAAATTTCATTTTTAATTTTTACCTTCAAAGTTATGAAAGGTAGGCGGACGATGAGCCTAAGATTTTGGCTAAAAAAATAACTATTGATCAATAATATCAATAAATAATATTTTTAATATTTTTATGATGTAATATGAACATATTTATTATTAATTTTTAAAAATTTGTTTTATATTTTTAACGTCAAAATTATGAAAGGTTGGCGGACGATGACCCTACGATTTTGGTTAAAAAAAATAATTAATCATTAAAAATATAAATAATCTATTTTTTAATATTTTTATGATGTAAAATGAACGTATTTATTATTAATTTTTAAAAATTTCATTTTCTAATTTTTACCTTAATAATTATGAAAGGTTGGCGGAGGATGACCCTCTGATTTTGGGTATTAAAAACAAGTATTCATCAAAAATATCAATAATATATTTTTTTAATATATTTATGATGTAAAATGAACATATTTATTATTAATTTTTAAAAATTTAATTTTTATATTTGCTTTCAAAATTATAAAGGTAGGCGGACGCTGACCCTTCTATTTTGGCTAAAAAAAATAATTATTCATTAAAAATATAAATAATATATTTTTTTAATATATCTATGATTTAAAATGAACGTATTTTATATTAATTTATAGAAATTTCATTTTTTATTTTTATCTTCTAAATTATGAAAGGTTGGCGGAATATGACCCTCGAATTTGCGTTTAAAAATAATTATTCATCAAAAATATCAATAATATATTTTTTTAATATTTTTATGATGTAAAATGATCTTATTTATTATTAATTTTATAAAAATTCATTTTTTATTTTTATCGTCAAAATTATGAAAGGTTGGCGGACGATTACCCTACTATATTTTGGCAAAAAAAATAATTATTCATTAAAAATATATATAATATATTTTTTTAATAATTTTGTGATGTTAAATGAACATATTTATTATTACTTTTTAAAAATTTCATTTTTATTTTTGCCTTCAAAATTATAAAGGTTGGCCGACGATGTCCCTCGATTTTGGGTATAAAAAATAATTATATTTCAAAAATATCAATAATATATTTTTTTAATATTTTTATGGTGTAAAATGAACAAATTTATTATTATCTTTAAAAAAATTCATTTTTTATTTTTACCGTCAAAATTATGAAAGGTAGGCGGACGATGAGCCTAAGATTTTGGCTAAAAAAATAACTATTGATCAATAATATCAATAAATAATATTTTTAATATTTTTATGATGTAAAATGAACATATTTATTATTACTTTTTAAAAATTTCATTTTTTAATTTTTACCTTGAAAATTATGAAAGGTTGGCGGATGATGAGCCTAGTATTTTGGCAAAAAAAATAATTATTCATTAAAAATATCAATAATATATTTTTTTAATATTTTTATGATGTAAAATGAACTTATTTATTATTAATTTTATAAAAATTCATTTTTTATTTTTACCGTCAAAACTATGAAAGGTTGGCGGACGTTTACCCTACTATATTTTGACTAAAAAAAATAATTATTCATTAAAAATATAAATAAATAATTTTTTTAATATTTTTATGATATAAAATGAACGTATTTTATATTAATTTTTAGAAATTTCATTTTTTATTTTTATCTTCTAAATTATGAAAGGTTGGCGGAATATGACCCTAGATTTTGCGTTTAAAAATAATTATTCATTAAAAATATAAATAATATATTTTTTTAATATTTTTATTATTTAAAATGAACGTATTTATTATTAATTTTTAAAAATTTCATTTTTTAATTTTTACCTTAAAAATTATGAATGGTTGGCGGACGATGACCCTGTGATTTTTGGTTTAAAAAATAATTATTCTTCAAAAATATCAATAATATATTTTTTTAATATTTTCATGATGTAAAATGAACTTATTTAATATTAATTTTTAAAAATTTCATTTTTAATTTTTACCTTCTAAATTATAAAGGTTGGCGGATTATGACCATCGATTTTGGGTTTAAAAATAATTATTCATCAAAAATATCAATAATATATTTTTTTAATATTTTTATCATGTAAAATGATCTTATTTATTATTAATTTTAAAAAAATTCATTTATAAAAAATAATTATTCATCATATTCATTATAATTTTTATATTTGCTTTCAAAATTATAAAGGTTGGCGGACGATGACCCTCCGATATTCTGTAATAAAAATAATTATTCATCAAAAATATCAATAATATAATTTTTAATATTTTTATGATGTAAAATGAACATATTTATTATTACTTTTTAAAAATTTCATTTTTTAATTTTTACCTTGAAAATTATGAAAGGTTGACGGATGATGACCCTAGTATTTTGGCAAACAAAATAATTATTCATTAAAAATATAAATAATATATTTTTTTAATATTTTTATGATGTAAAATGAACATATTTATTATTACTTTTTAAAAATTTCATTTTTATTTTTTCCCTCAAAATTATAAAGGTTGGCGGACGATGTCCCTCGATTTTGGGTATAAAAAATAATTATATTTCAAAAATATCAATAATATATTTTTTTAATATTTTTATGGTGTAAAATGAACATATTTATTATTATCTTTAAAAAAATTCATTTTACGATGACCCTACGATTTTGGTTAAAAAAAATGATTATTCATTAAAAATATAAATAATATATTTATTTAATATTTTTATGATGTAAAATGAACATATTTATTATTATTTTTAAAAAAATTCATTTTTTATTTTTACCGTCAAAATCATGAAAGGTTGGCGGACGATGACCATAAGATTTTGGCTAAAAAAAATAACTATTGATCAAAAATATCAATATATAATATTTTTAATATTTTTAAGATGTAAAATGAGCATATTTATTATTAATTTTTTAAAATTTAATTTTTCAAATTTACCGTCAGGTTTATGAAAGGTTGGCGGACGATGATCCTAGTATTTTGGCAAAAAAATAATTATTCATTAAAAATATAAATAATATATTTTTTTAATATTTTTATGATTTAAAATGAACGTATTTATTATTAATTTTTAAAAATTTCATTTTATATTTTTACCTTCATAATTATGAAAGGTTGGCGGACGATGACCATCTGATGTTGGGTTTAAAAAATAATTATTCATCAAAAATATAAATAATATATTTTTTTAATATTTTTATGATTTAAAATGAACGTATTTATTATTAATTTTTAAAAATTTCATTTTATATTTTTACCTTCATAATTATGAATGGTTGGCGGACGATGACCATCCATTTTGGGTATAAAAAATAACCATTCATCAAAAATATCAATAATATATTTTTTTAATATTTTTATGTTGTAAAATGAACGTATTTATTATTAAATTTAAAATATTTAATTTTTTATATTTACCTTCAAAATTATGAAAGGTTGGCGGACGATGACCCTAGTATTTTGGCAAAAAAAATAATTATTCATTAAAAATATAAATAATATATTTTTTTAATATTTTTATGATTTAAAATGAACGTATTTATTATTAATATCAAAAAAATTCATTTTTTACTATCTCGCCAGAGATAGTATTGCGATCATGAAAATTTTCGATGTTGAGATTTTGATGTTTTTATACGTTTTGAAGGTTCCTGAATCATTTTCACTAAGGTTGAGAAAAATGTCTGTCTGTGTGTGTGTGTGTGTGTGTGTGTGTGTGTGTATGTAGACAAGATTAAGCAAAAACGGTTTGAGCTAGAATGATGAAATTTGGTACATGGACATTATTCAAAATTCATAGTTTTCTATCAACTTTTGAGAAATGTAGCTCAACCGGAAGAGGGTCATTACCTACAACGTTTTGATTTTTTTTCCTCTAAAGTGACAGTAAAAATAAAAATATATGTTTGATAATTTTTCACATGATTAATAATTGTATAAAACTGCTATATATAGAATTTCAGCTTGATTGAATTGCTGAAAGTACCAGAATTAATTTTTTAACACTCCAAACTCACGCGCCAACACGTGCCATGGTGCCATCAATAAAAAGCCAAACATGCGCTGGTTTAATATTTATTATTTATAATTTATAATTAATTAAATTTAATTTGAATATAATATATTATGTTATTTATTCCAATTCAAATTGCGAGATAGTCCAGTGGAGACACTCCAGCTAATTATTTATACCGTCAAAATTATGAAAGGTTGGAGGACGATGACCCTACGATTTTGGCTAAAAAAAATAATTATTCATTAAAAATATCAATAAATAATTTTTTTAATATTTTTATGAAGTAAAATAAACATATTTATTATTAATTTTAAAAAATTTAATTTTTTATATTTACCTTAAAATTATGAAAGGTTGGCGGACGATGACCCTTCTATTTTGGCTAAAAAAAATAATTATTCATTAAAAATATAAATAATATATTTTTTTAATAGTTCTATGATTTAAAATGAACTCATTTATTATTAATTTTTAGAAATTTCATTTTTTATTTTTATCTTCAAAATTATGAAAGGTTGGCGGACGATGACCATCTGATGTTGGGTTTAAAAAATAATTATTCATCAAAAATATCAATAATATATTTTTTTAATATTTTTATGATGTAAAATGAACTTATTTATTATTAATTTTATAAAAATTCATTTTTTATTTTTACCGTCAAAATTATGAAAGGTTGGCGGACGATTACCCTACTATATTTTGACTAAAAAAAATAATTATTCATTAAAAATATAAATAAATAATTTTTTTAATATTTTTATGATATAAAATGAACGTATTTTATATTAATTTTTAGAAATTTCATTTTTTATTTTTATCTTCTAAATTATGAAAGGTTGGCGGAATATGACCCTAGATTTTGGGTTTAAAAATAATTATTCATCAAAAATATCAATAATATATTTTTTTAATATTCTTATGATGTAAAATGAACGTATTTATTATTACTTTTTAAAAATTTCATTTTTAATTTTTACCTTCAAAGTTATGAAAGGTAGGCGGACGATGAGCCTAAGATTTTGGCTAAAAAAATAACTATTGATCAATAATATCAATAAATAATATTTTTAATATTTTTATGATGTAATATGAACATATTTATTATTAATTTTTAAAAATTTGTTTTATATTTTTAACGTCAAAATTATGAAAGGTTGGCGGACGATGACCCTACGATTTTGGTTAAAAAAAATAATTAATCATTAAAAATATAAATAATCTATTTTTTAATATTTTTATGATGTAAAATGAACGTATTTATTATTAATTTTTAAAAATTTCATTTTCTAATTTTTACCTTAATAATTATGAAAGGTTGGCGGAGGATGACCCTCTGATTTTGGGTATTAAAAACAAGTATTCATCAAAAATATCAATAATATATTTTTTTAATATATTTATGATGTAAAATGAACATATTTATTATTAATTTTTAAAAATTTAATTTTTATATTTGCTTTCAAAATTATAAAGGTAGGCGGACGCTGACCCTTCTATTTTGGCTAAAAAAAATAATTATTCATTAAAAATATAAATAATATATTTTTTTAATATATCTATGATTTAAAATGAACGTATTTTATATTAATTTATAGAAATTTCATTTTTTATTTTTATCTTCTAAATTATGAAAGGTTGGCGGAATATGACCCTCGAATTTGCGTTTAAAAATAATTATTCATCAAAAATATCAATAATATATTTTTTTAATATTTTTATGATGTAAAATGATCTTATTTATTATTAATTTTATAAAAATTCATTTTTACTATCTCGCCAGAGATAGTATTGCGATCATGAAAATTTTCGATGTTGAGATTTTGATGTTTTTATACGTTTTGAAGGTTCCTGAATCATTTTCACTAAGGTTGAGAAAAATGTCTGTGTGTGTGTATGTGTGTGTGTATGTGTGTATGTGTGTATGTGTGTATGTATGTAGGCAAGATTACGCAAAAACGGTTTGAGCTAGAATGATGAAATTTGGTACATGGACATTATTCAAAATTCATAGTTTTCTCTCAACTTTTGAGAAATGTAGCTCAACCGGAAGAGGGTCATTACCTACAACGTTTTGATTTTTTTTCCTCTAAAGTGACCGTAAAAATAAAGATATATGTTTGATAATTTTTCACATGATTAATAATTATATAAAACTGCTATATATAGAATTTCAGCTTGATTGATTCGCTGAAATTACCAGAATTAATTTTTTAACACTGAAAATCTCACGCGTCAACACGTGACGTGGTGCCATCAACAAAAAGCCAAACATGCGCTGGTTTAATATTTATTATTTATTATTTATAATTTATAATTAATTAAATTTAATTTAAATATAATATATTATGTTATTTAATCCAATTCAAATTGCGAGATAGTCGAGTGGAGACACTCCAGCTAATTTATTTTTATCGTCAAAATTATGAAAGGTTGGCGGACGATTACCCTACTATATTTTGGCAAAAAAAATAATTATTCATTAAAAATATATATAATATATTTTTTTAATAATTTTGTGATGTTAAATGAACATATTTATTATTACTTTTTAAAAATTTCATTTTTATTTTTGCCTTCAAAATTATAAAGGTTGGCCGACGATGTCCCTCGATTTTGGGTATAAAAAATAATTATATTTCAAAAATATCAATAATATATTTTTTTAATATTTTTATGGTGTAAAATGAACAAATTTATTATTATCTTTAAAAAAATTCATTTTTTATTTTTACCGTCAAAATTATGAAAGGTAGGCGGACGATGAGCCTAAGATTTTGGCTAAAAAAATAACTATTGATCAATAATATCAATAAATAATATTTTTAATATTTTTATGATGTAAAATGAACATATTTATTATTACTTTTTAAAAATTTCATTTTTTAATTTTTACCTTGAAAATTATGAAAGGTTGGCGGATGATGAGCCTAGTATTTTGGCAAAAAAAATAATTATTCATTAAAAATATCAATAATATATTTTTTTAATATTTTTATGATGTAAAATGAACTTATTTATTATTAATTTTATAAAAATTCATTTTTTATTTTTACCGTCAAAACTATGAAAGGTTGGCGGACGTTTACCCTACTATATTTTGACTAAAAAAAATAATTATTCATTAAAAATATAAATAAATAATTTTTTTAATATTTTTATGATATAAAATGAACGTATTTTATATTAATTTTTAGAAATTTCATTTTTTATTTTTATCTTCTAAATTATGAAAGGTTGGCGGAATATGACCCTAGATTTTGCGTTTAAAAATAATTATTCATTAAAAATATAAATAATATATTTTTTTAATATTTTTATTATTTAAAATGAACGTATTTATTATTAATTTTTAAAAATTTCATTTTTTAATTTTTACCTTAAAAATTATGAATGGTTGGCGGACGATGACCCTGTGATTTTTGGTTTAAAAAATAATTATTCTTCAAAAATATCAATAATATATTTTTTTAATATTTTCATGATGTAAAATGAACTTATTTAATATTAATTTTTAAAAATTTCATTTTTAATTTTTACCTTCTAAATTATAAAGGTTGGCGGATTATGACCATCGATTTTGGGTTTAAAAATAATTATTCATCAAAAATATCAATAATATATTTTTTTAATATTTTTATCATGTAAAATGATCTTATTTATTATTAATTTTAAAAAAATTCATTTATAAAAAATAATTATTCATCATATTCATTATAATTTTTATATTTGCTTTCAAAATTATAAAGGTTGGCGGACGATGACCCTCCGATATTCTGTAATAAAAATAATTATTCATCAAAAATATCAATAATATAATTTTTAATATTTTTATGATGTAAAATGAACATATTTATTATTACTTTTTAAAAATTTCATTTTTTAATTTTTACCTTGAAAATTATGAAAGGTTGACGGATGATGACCCTAGTATTTTGGCAAACAAAATAATTATTCATTAAAAATATAAATAATATATTTTTTTAATATTTTTATGATGTAAAATGAACATATTTATTATTACTTTTTAAAAATTTCATTTTTATTTTTTCCCTCAAAATTATAAAGGTTGGCGGACGATGTCCCTCGATTTTGGGTATAAAAAATAATTATATTTCAAAAATATCAATAATATATTTTTTTAATATTTTTATGGTGTAAAATGAACATATTTATTATTATCTTTAAAAAAATTCATTTTACGATGACCCTACGATTTTGGTTAAAAAAAATGATTATTCATTAAAAATATAAATAATATATTTATTTAATATTTTTATGATGTAAAATGAACATATTTATTATTATTTTTAAAAAAATTCATTTTTTATTTTTACCGTCAAAATCATGAAAGGTTGGCGGACGATGACCATAAGATTTTGGCTAAAAAAAATAACTATTGATCAAAAATATCAATATATAATATTTTTAATATTTTTAAGATGTAAAATGAGCATATTTATTATTAATTTTTTAAAATTTAATTTTTCAAATTTACCGTCAGGTTTATGAAAGGTTGGCGGACGATGATCCTAGTATTTTGGCAAAAAAATAATTATTCATTAAAAATATAAATAATATATTTTTTTAATATTTTTATGATTTAAAATGAACGTATTTATTATTAATTTTTAAAAATTTCATTTTATATTTTTACCTTCATAATTATGAAAGGTTGGCGGACGATGACCATCTGATGTTGGGTTTAAAAAATAATTATTCATCAAAAATATCAATAATATATTTTTTTAATATTTTCATGATATAAAATGAACGAAATTATTATTAATTTTTCAAAATTTCATTTTTTATTTTTACCGTCAAAATTATGAAAGGTTGGCGGACGACGTTTAAAAAATAATTATTCATTTAAAATATCAATAGTATATTTCTTTAAACATGTTCTGGAGGTGTTTCTCAAATTATATACTAGGGCCTGTTGTTCGAGTGAAAGGTATGATGAATATTGAAAAGTACCAGTCCATATTGGTAGAATGAATGATATCGGAATTGGAAAAGCACAAGCGAAATGGCGAGCTGGAGCATGATTTTTTCCCTGCCATAGTTAATTTATTAGTTAATAGTTAAGTTTAATTTTATGATAGTTTATTTAATAAGGGCAGCAAAAGTGTTATTATTTAAAAAATATTTATTTACCCTACTGTTTTTCAAAACTATCATGATTATGAAATATTAATATTAATTATATAAATTTTATATACTTTTGAAAAAATATTATACTGATGTATTACATATCCCGCCATCTATTGCGATTAGTGTTCACTACATTTAAATGTTTTATTTTAGAAAGCATGAATTAAAATTAAATAATTTATAATTAAACTGATTTAATTTTAAAAATAATTATCATTCTTTTAAAGGAGAAATACATGTATAAATCAAAAGAATTGAAAAAAATCTCTCAACCAAGAATTGAAATCTAATTTCTAAATTATGATGAAATTCAAATATCTTGTTATATACTACGCGTATATGTTACCATCTATAATATAGTATAAAATAATAAAATAATACCAGCTGGTCAGAGCGCCTTCGGCGCTCTTTCCAGCTGGACGGGGGCTCCGCCCCCTGTACCCCCGAGTGGTACATAGTATTTGGTTAAAAGTAGTAAAAGGTTTTCATCCATTTTGTTTCAATCATTATATTACATAAAACATTCATTTCTTTTTGTGTTCTTATTTAAAATATATTTTAATTTAATCAGTAAATTAATTATATATATTATTATTGTATATGTTATATCTATCTATTTATATAACTCAAAGATACTCGAAAGTTCTTGGCCACATTTCCCCAAATGTCCCTATCCTGAGCCCTTGTCCCATCTCTCTTACGTCCCTTCCTATGCGTCCATGGTCTTGATTCCCTTTGATACTAATTTGGATGAGATAAGCCTCTTTACTGCATGATAACAGGCGTTTCCCGATTGATACCTTTTGATTGATTTAAATTCTTCTCAAATATTATTATCCTTACATTCAATTTTTCTACATATTCAAATTTTACATTTTGTATATTAAGATTTTGTGTGTTAATACTGTTCCTCTTTGTCACTAAATATTTTTTCTTATCACTATTAATTTCAAACCTCCATTAATTTTTCCTCGTTATCTGTAATTGCAATTGCCGAATCTCTTATAATATTTAAGACGTCTGCTTAGCCTAACTTTTCAATTTTTTTGTTTAATTGCATTTCGAGTGATTTTTTCCCAATTTGTGTAATCACATACTCACAACATGCAACATATAATTGGCCGTGGGAAAAACATGGGGATTGCAAATGAACTCCGCAGCACTTGAGTGTCTGGCCCTGAGCTTTGTTGATAGTATATTTGTTTCCTTAGAACCTTTACCTCCACAAAACATACCCACATTGCACTTTTATAATATATACCGGGACCCTGAGCCTTGGCTCAGTACTTAAGTTAAAAAAATGATTCATTATTATTGGATTTGGCTGGTAATATTAATACCTGGGACACCGAGCTCTCGCTCTACCCTTTGAAAAATATTGATATACAATTCTTTAATTATTTATTACAATTATTAAATGTTACACATTTGCATCAATCTGATTAAAATGAATGAACTTGTGCTCCTCAATAATACATAAATATATAATGAATACATATATTTTTTTTTTTCTATAGTGTTTTTTTGAAAAACTGTTTAGCGCCCCAAGTGGTTATAAAACAAACAATTTTAGCTAGTATAATAAGATTAATCCAAGTAATATCGTCTATTTCTATTCGACACTATTTTAACTCCTTATGTTAGCGGCCCAGTCGATGATGTTATATGGATCGTTAATTAACCATTAACCATTCACCGAATCGCCATTCAAATAATAACATACAAACAGAAAAGTAGGCGTGTTGATATAAAATATATACCTGTGACACCGAACTATCACTCGACCCTTTAACCAATTTATTTATACAATTTATTTTTATATACTTAATAAAGTAAATTAATTATATATTATTATATATATATTATTATTTGTGTTTCCGGCATTTTGAAAATCGTATGATTCCTTTTTGATTTTTTACCGTCCGACGATAGTAAGTTTTTTATTACATTAATAGATATATTAAAATAATTTGAAATTGTTTCTGTAGCTGGAAATTAATTTCCTTCAAAACGTCGGTCGGTTCGGACCTGGCCACAGGTCAACTTATTTTTCATCAGCTTCGGGGTCACCACTTGTTAATTTTTAATTAATAACAACAAAGATAATTTATTTATTCTTACACTTTTTATTTAAGCCAAAGCTTTGTACATGTTAGTTTATAATAATGTTTACTAATGCATCTCATTAATCAACAATTAACAATCTAATTAATTATATCAAAAAATATAAACAACTTAATATTTATGATAAAAATAAAATTGCCTTAAAATCTAAAATTTACAATTATTATAATTCATAATTATTTATTTTCTAATGAATTATTATTAATGTTATTATATTTTATTAATTTAAAAATTAAATTATTTTTAATGCACTGCTCAATGTCGCCAAATTCAAAATCCGTGTTTGACACTACAGATGTAATTGCATATATATATAATTGGTCTTTTTATAAAAATATATTAAGCTCATATAAATTGGAATTTGTCATCCAAAGAATATCTATATTTGTTTTTATTTATAATACACGAAAACATTCAAAATTATATGAATAAATCATTTTAATTTTGATCTCATAATTGGATTTTCATTTTCAAGTAAGTAAGATGGCGGAATAGAGATAGATAGATATAACATTTACAATAATAATGTTACGGATTCGTTCTATAATAATGAAATTAAAAAATCAAATATATGAATATAATATAAATATAATATAATATAATATATTTTAAATAAGAACCCAAAAACAAATAAATGTTTTATCTAATTGAATATTTGATATTGATTGAATATTTAGTAAATAATATTTTATAATATTTACCGGAGTATAATAAATTGATAACGTCATTTAATTCTCCTACTATATATCGAATCGAATATAAAGATAAATCTTCTTTTAAACGTTGTGTGAAACAATTTCAAATAATTTAAATGTAAAACTATTAATGAAATTAAAAAATCAAATATATGAATATAATATAAATATTTTTAATTTTATTTTAAGAATAGATATATATATCTCACAGGCGGTGGTTGTGACGTCATCCATATATTATAAATTTAAATTAAGAAGAACTAATAAAGATGTAGTTTTCCAGAGATGTGGTCAATAAAACTCAATTTTTCTTTATAAATACTATCTCTGTTGTGAATTTCAAAAAAATCGTTAGAGCGGTTTTTGAGAACAATGAAACAAACAAACAAACAAAGAAACAATTTTTACTCGTATAAGAAGATAAGATATGTAACAAAGTCACTGCCATATAGAACCCTTTAGTCACCGCCATCTGTTATTTGATATTGTTTGTATTATTTATAAGAATCAACTAATTAATTTTAGAATGGATTAAAGACAAATATAATTTGTAATAGGATAAGTTTTAATTATAATTATTAGTTAATAATTTATATTTGGCATTTGTAAAAATTATCTGGAAGAATCAACTTTAGAATCGATTTCTTTACAGGTAATTTATATTTCTAATATTGTAATAATCAATGTAAAAAAAATTAATATTGAAATAAAATCTTTACAGAGAACGAAATCGATTTAGTTACCAGAATCCCTGAACATACTTATAAATCGATTCTTTTCAAGATTGGAAACATGCCTTCTGATATAAAGATTCACATCGTTAAGGAATTTGAAGAAGGAAAATTGGTGAATAAAATCAAGACCATAAAATTTCTGGGCAGTGATGAAATATATGCATTCCCAACGGAGAGCCAGCATGAAAGTGAACATCAGGACCTCTTTCAGCTAAGTACAGTGAAATTAGGATGTAAGAGTATGTTAAAACAGGGAAATTTCAGAAATATAAATATTGCATTGTCAGAAAAATTAAAAAAAAGATATTTAGATGAAAAAGATAATTTTATATTTGATGGATATATGCTGGAAGAAGTTTTGGTTGAAAATATAGAAAAATAATGAAATAAAAACAGAAATTAACGTCAAGAAGGTTCCTTGTTATATATGTAAAGGATTGGAAAAAGGAGACCGATATCATCCAGTCGAGAAGTGTTTCAATAAAAAAATATATGATAAAAAAATTAGTGTAAATTGTTTGGAAGAGATAGTTTCAAATGAAAAAAACGTATAAGCCCCGGCAGAACAATACCGTTGATAAAATTAAATGTAGTAATTAACAAAAATAAAAATATCAAAGCAGTATATGATACGGGTTCAAATGTATCTCTTATTAATTATAAAGTAATTATGAAAGAAATAAAAAAAAAAATAAAAAGGGAAAATATTATATTTAAGACGATTAACGGGATAAGTTTTGTTGAAGGCCGGGCTCACTTACAATTGAAGATAAATGAAATTTCGGATACATTGAATGTTTATATAATTAAAAATAATAATTTTTCATATGACATGTTACTTGGAATTGACGCAATAAAAAAATTTAAATTAATTCAAAATGAAGAATTAAAAATATTTCAAAAAATTGGAAATGTTACAAAAGAAATAAAAGATATTGAAATTGATAATAATATAAATAGTCGAAATAATAGAGACAGATATAAAAATAAAAATATTGAATACAAAAGAAAAGATTATAAAGAAATAAACTTGAATGAATACATCGACTTGGATGAATATGAATCCCATTTAAATCATTTAAATAAGGATAATAGAAATGAATTAAAAAAATTATTAATTAATAAAAAAAACATATTTGATAAAGATAAATATGATACAGGGAAAGTAAAAAATTATGAAGCTGTGGTCAAATTGAGAGAATATAAATATATATCAAAGAAACCATATAGAAGTTCTTTGCCTGATCAGAAGGAAATTGAAAAACAAGTAGAGAGGTTACAGGAGGCAGGTCTTATAGAAGAATCATCTTCCCCTTTTGCTGCTCCTGTAACAATGGCATACAAGAAAGATGAAGCTGGAAGAAAAAGGTTTTGTTGCGATTTCAGGGAATTGAATAAGTTAGTTGTACCAGAGAGTCATCCGTTTTTAAGAATAGAAGATATAATGGTAAAAGCAGGCGATTGTTCATGGTTTTCTGCGTTGGACATAAACTCGGCTTTCTGGTCAATTCCTGTAAGAAATAAGGATAGAGAAAAATTAGGGTTTGTCACACAGAAGGGCCATTGGCAATGGAATGTTTTACCTTTCGGATTAAGAATCTCAAGTAGTGTGTTTCAAAGGATACTCTCAAACTTATTAAGAAGAAATAAATTAGACAGTTTTTGTGTTAACTACATTGACGATATATTAATCTTTTCAAATACATTTGAGGAACACATGAAACATATTGAGTTAGTATTGGATATGATTAAAAGAGAAGGATTCAAATTAAAATTAATAAAATGCATATTTGCAAAGAATTCTGTTAAATATTTAGGACATATTATAGAAAAAGGGAGAATAATGCCTTACAAGGACAATCTCATAGCAATACAAAAATTTGAAACACCTAAAAGTAAGAAAAACATAAAACAATTTTTAGGAAAGGTAAATTTTTATTATAAATACATTGAAAATGCTGTGAAACTCCTGGAACCATTACATAATCTACTAAGAAAAAATGTTAATTTCAAATGGGATTGTAAATGTGAGGAATCTTTTAATTTAATAAAAGAATATTTATGTTCGAGTCCCATATTAAAAATATATGATGAAAAAAAAGAGGTGTTCATATACACGGATGCAAGTGGAGAAGGTTTAGGCGCCGTCTTTAAACAACCTGATGATGATGGTTTTCTACATCCAGTTGCATATTTCTCTAAAAAGTTGAGTAATGGCCAAAAGAAAAGAAAAGCTATTTATCTAGAGTGTTTGGCTATTAAGGAAGCAATTGTTTACTGGCAACACTGGTTAATAGGAAGAAAATTTAATATAATCTCAGATCATAAACCTTTGGAGACTTTGCGTGTAAAAGCTAGAACAGATGAACCTCTTGGGGATCTTATGCATTATTTGTCTCAGTATGATTTCAAAATCATGTATGCACCAGGATCCTCAAATGTGGAAGCAGACTCTTTGTCTCGAAATCCAGTGTTAGAAAGTTTTGAGAATGAAGAGGATGCCTTAGAAGTAGTGAATTTAGTGACAATGAATGAAATTATAGATGATCAGAAATTAAATGAGCATGAAATAAAAAAGTCAATTGACATAAATTATAAAGGTAATATTTACTTTAAATGTACAAAGGCAAATCTTAGAATATATATATCAGAGAGATTAGGTTTGGAATTGTGTAAGAAAGTTCACAAAATTTATGGACATATTGGAGTAAAACAAATGATAAAGATAATAAGACCACAATATTATTTTAAAAAAATGGATAAAATGATTAATAATATATGTAAAAATTGTGAAATTTGCATTTTAAATAAGTCAAGAAAGGGCAGAGTTATTGGTTTATTGTCACAACTAGGCCCAGCTAAAGAACCATATGAAATAGTTTCAATGGACACAATAGGAGGATTTGCCGGAAATGGATCTAAAAAGAAATATCTCCACTTATTGATTGATCATTTAACCAGATATATTTATGCAGTACCATCGGAGACACAATCAGCACGGGATTATATAAGATTAATTAAAAAAATAGAAAAGCCTAACAAAATAAAATTATTATTATGCGATCAATATAGTGCAATAAATTCTAGAGAATTTAAAAACTTTGTAAGAAATGAAAATATAAATATAGTTTTTACGGATGTAGATTGCCCGGAATCAAATGGAATGGTTGAACGTGTAAATCAGACTATTGTGAATAGAATAAGATGTAAAATAAATGAAGGAAATAAAAGATCTTGGGTGATTGTATTAAATGAGTGCATTGAGGAATATAACAAAACAATTCATACAGTGACAGGTTTTGCTCCAAAATATCTATTATATGGAATAAAATCAGAAATAACACCAGATAGTTTAACGAGAGTAAGTAGTGTAAAAGAAGATAGAGAAGAAGCTATTAAAAACTCTTTAGTTAGTTTTCAAAAAAATAAAATTAATATTGACAAGAGGAGAAAGGAATTAAAATTTAAAAAAGGTGATTTAGTGTACATTGAAACAGGAAATAAGATAAACAGAAGAAAGTTGGATCAAATACGAATGGGTCCATTTCATGTGATAGGACAATTTTCAAACTCAATATATGAAATAGAGTGTAAGAAAAAAGGAAAGGATTCCACATTAATTCATGTAAATAAGTTTGTTTAGGCCAATGATTGGAATAAATGATTGCTTTAAATATTACTTCCCTTCTCTGACTCTAGAGGGAGACCGGTAGCTCAAAGGAGGTTGTGATCTTAATTGACACCTCTGAGATCTTCCCACTTCCCTCACATTTCACATATCGCCAGTCTAGCCACAACCATCCCACAGTCTACTTCTTCCATTAAGCTTCAACCACAGCTAGGCTCATCCAACATGTTCAACCTCTCATAACCTAATATAAGTAACCAAGTCCTTCCATCTATCAATTTGTCCAGTAGATCCAAATCTTATTCCAGTAGCAGTACACATTTCCAGTGAATCTAGTTCTCCCTTATTCTATTCAACTCAACAACAAGATCGTGTTTCAAACAGAAACACATCCACAATACAAACGGATTGGGAAGACGCCATCCACTACCAAACTACAAACCAAGGCGACCCACATCCACAACGAGTCACACCATATGGGAGAGAATTTCACTGGCTTGGAGTCATCTGCTTCGCTTAAGTATCATTGGATTCCACTTCTACAACACCCAGGATTTGGTTACACTATTTATTCTTTATATATATATTTACATAAACATTTCAATTGTATTATTTTATATCTATTATTTTGTCTATATTCATTTATTAAAATATTGTTAAGGAGAAGTCTAAGTTTCTTTATTCATTGATATCTTGAATTGCATCCTCATCGGAAGTTAACGGCCCCTGATTATTTCAGCTTTTATCGAAGAGGTAATTGCTGTGCCAAGTACAGGCCTAATAAGATCTGATTTTAATCAATCGAGGTTAGGACTGGAATTGTCACGATATATGCTTTGACATAATGGCGCTCGATTTGTGGTGTGGTTTGATTTATTTTGATTAGAGAGGGTAAGATTTTCGTTAATCCTCCACGTGGTACCATCATTTCAACACCTGCATATCACGTGGTGTCCGCCATCTTGGTTCTCGAAAAATTGCATATCACGTGGTCTCCGCCATATTGGTTTAGGCAAAATACAATTTTCATTAAAATTAAAATTTAATTTATCATCTAATTTCAACTATTAAATTGTTTCAAATTTTTTAAAATTAAGTCTATTTTATTATTTCATCTTATTAATTAATTTCAATTTGTTTGTGAATTTAAAATTCATTTTGCTGTATTAGTTTAAGTTTATTTTTATAAAACACGTGCAGTCTAAATACTATTTTGGCTTTCGAAAAATTGCATATCACGTGGTCTCCGCCATATTGTTTTGAGAATAATACAATTTCCTTTAAGATTAAATTATCACCTAATTTCAATTATATTAAATTGTTTTTAAATTAACTTCATTAATTATTTCATCTACTTAATTAATTTAAATTTGTTTGTGAATTTAAAATTAATTAAGCTATATTTTAAAATATTTTTGGTTTATACATTTCTGGTTGAAATTAATTCTGGTGCACATTTGATTGTTTGGTTAGCTTTTGAATGTTTTGAAAATAAAATAGAACAATCAACATCATCTACATAAATACAAAATATTGTTTTAAATTTGTATTACAAAATATTTTACGGTTGAATCAATTAAATGGTTTATTATTGAATTATTTTAAACAATTGTTTTTGATTAATTCTTATTTAATTTCATTGTTTAATTTATGTTTGAATTTTTAAAATTTGGAAGCTAAATCAACGCCATCTATTTCCAATTCAATATCATTTATTTATACATCTCACTTTACATATTATTGTTTTTATTTTGTTAATTTAAAATTTAAAATATAAAATGGCTCCATCAATAGAATCATTAACTAATCAATGGTATGTTCTCGAGGCAGCTCAAAATGATTTTACCGGAATGGTCAGTAAAACAAAAAATTCTATTTATTCGATCCATTTACCACGGTTTATTAAGATGGCCAATAAATTAATAAAAGATTCTTTTATATTTCGAGCAGAAATACTTTTAAATCATTTACAAGACCATCCCAATTTCAAAATTTTAATGCAATCAGCCTCCACATATATTGATGTAGTTGATGATTTGATTGTTTCATTGAGCCCAAAAGATTATAATTCAACATTTCCCATATTAAAAGATAATTTTGTAAAAGGGAAAAGAACAATTATTCCCTTGCTAAATAAATTATTAGAATGTAAGCCCATACAAAAGCACAATATATCAGACTCTAATTATTTTTATTCTGTGTTTAAGGAGATAATTGAGCAACTAATAATCCTGGAGTGTAATGTAAAGGAATGGAATCCAATTCTAGTTCGGATCATCATGCAGAAAATGACTCCGGAGCTCAAAGAAAAGTGGATTCTCTCCATCGGAAATGAAGACATCATACCCGAATATCAATCCATCCTTTCATTCATCCAGTTGAATAAATCACCTATAACAAAAACATATACTGGACGTTCGGAGATGCCTATAAGGAATCGCGAGGTATCCAACCGAATCCCAAGACATGGGACCGATTCCCGAATCTCCACTCTCCAGACAACACGACTCCCACGTTCTGGTGTCTTCAACCGGATCCCCAGACCTGCAAATAATTTCCGAATCTCCTTAACTCATACTCCTCAAATATCCTGTCCCAAGTGTAAGGAGGCACCTAAAATAAGCGAATGTCCTCTTTCACATTGCATGCGACACAAACCTCCTCTCCCAAAAGAGCGAGAATTAAAACCATCGATCAAAATTATTAAATCAGGGCACTTTCAACATAATTTATCTTTCATTAGGAAACCATCAAAATTATGCAACATTCAATTCAATTATTCCCAAAATTTCGAATACCACGACATCGCGTTTCAACATGAATCAAAATTCCTTATATTATTTAGAAAACATATTTTAGATTTAATTAGAACATCATTTACAAAAAATTTATATTCATTTTCAATTAGACAATTAGTAGATTTTAAATTTAGTGAACATTCAAATCCAATTCAAAATAGGCAATCAAGTTCGATTAGCGAATCTAACACACATCTTCGAGAAAGTTATAAAAGGTGTTTAAGTCATGTTCAAAGGGTTGTAAATCATACAACTAAATTGACATCCCATTTTTCTATAAACAGTTCTCACAAAACTGGAGATATTTTGCAAAATAACATTTTAAACAAATTAAACTCAATGAGATATCAAATGCATTGTTCTACAGTCACAGCAGACATCAAGAAAATGTTTCTCCCAATCGCATATGCACCTACCAAAAGGGCATATTTAAAAATGTTATTCTGCGATACTCCAATAACCCCCATCAACGTATATGCCTTTTATCAACTCTTCTCTAAAATCACAACTCCACTTCTTTTTGCTAATCGAACTAATCAATATTTGACAGAAACAATAAAGCATCATATTCCATTCACATTCAGATCGAACCAAGTATTGCATTTGAATAGGCATTGGTACAATGAGGTTCCAAATAAGTTTAGGAATTTTGGAGTCAATCTACAACCAACAATATCAATTTTATCATACGGCACTCAAAATACCCTAACAGCTCACGAAAAATCCTATTCATCTAAACCTTTAGGTTTACCAAATCCCAATTTTAGAATTATTTTGTTATCATCATACACACGGCCTAAGTGCATCTATATCAACAAACTCTCACGAACAACTCATATATATAAAATTTCGACCTCAACCCCAGTATTTACATATTCGAAAGATCTAAAATTATTATATGTAAAAAATCAAGACCATTTTATTCTAAGGCATTTAGGAACATCCACTCTTGAGCTTTCACACAATAATCCAATTTTAAAACTCCTAGGTGGATATTTGATGTACAAAAGAAGGATAAGAATCTTCCTACAAGACAAGAAGTTATTAATTTATCCTGCTTATACCAAATATCCTCCTTAGCAACTACTCTTTTCAAATTGATCAAAGAGAAACCTCAGACATATAATATATATTTCTAAATGGTACATTAGTTAATTGTTAAATTCGGTAGCAACCACTTGGTTCACATTTCGTTAGTCTCATTTGAAAAATTCCGCTTTAGGGAATTTTTGGGGGGGGAGTGTGTTTAGGCCAATGATTGGAATAAATGATTGCTTTAAATATTACTTCCCTTCTCTGACTCTAGAGGGAGACCGGTAGCTCAAAGGAGGTTGTGATCTTAATTGACACCTCTGAGATCTTCCCACTTCCCTCACATTTCACATATCGCCAGTCTAGCCACAACCATCCCACAGTCTACTTCTTCCATTAAGCTTCAACCACAGCTAGGCTCATCCAACATGTTCAACCTCTCATAACCTAATATAAGTAACCAAGTCCTTCCATCTATCAATTTGTCCAGTAGATCCAAATCTTATTCCAGTAGCAGTACACATTTCCAGTGAATCTAGTTCTCCCTTATTCTATTCAACTCAACAACAAGATCGTGTTTCAAACAGAAACACATCCACAATACAAACGGATTGGGAAGACGCCATCCACTACCAAACTACAAACCAAGGCGACCCACATCCACAACGAGTCACACCATATGGGAGAGAATTTCACTGGCTTGGAGTCATCTGCTTCGCTTAAGTATCATTGGATTCCACTTCTACAACACCCAGGATTTGGTTACACTATTTATTCTTTATATATATATTTACATAAACATTTCAATTGTATTATTTTATATCTATTATTTTGTCTATATTCATTTATTAAAATATTGTTAAGGAGAAGTCTAAGTTTCTTTATTCATTGATATCTTGAATTGCATCCTCATCGGAAGTTAACGGCCCCTGATTATTTCAGCTTTTATCGAAGAGGTAATTGCTGTGCCAAGTACAGGCCTAATAAGATCTGATTTTAATCAATCGAGGTTAGGACTGGAATTGTCACGATATATGCTTTGACAAAGTTAATACCTTGTAAATTGTTAAAAAAAAAAAAAAAAAAAATTAATTAATTTTGTTTTTTTTTGTGATGGTGGGGGAGATGTAACAAAGTCACTGCCATATAGAACCCTTTAGTCACCGCCATCTGTTATTTGATATTGTTTGTATTATTTATAAGAATCAACTAATTAATTTCAGAATGGATTAAAGACAAATATAATTTGTAATAGGATAAGTTTTAATTATAATTATTAGTTAATAATTTATATTTGGCATTTGTAAAAATTATCTGGAAGAATCAACTTTAGAATCGATTTCTTTACAGGTAATTTATATTTCTAATATTGTAATAATCAATGTAAAAAAAATTAATATTGAAATAAAATCTTTACAGAGAACGAAATCGATTTAGTTACCAGAATCCCTGAACATACTTATATATATCTTATATATAAAATTCTCGTGTCACAAAACTTTGAAATCATACTCCTCCGAAACGGCTTGACCGATTCTTATGAAATTTTTTATGTATATTCAGTAGGTCTCAGGGCATGTCAGACTTCCTTTAGAAAACCGCTAATTGCTAAGGTGTGTCCAGGAAATGCTAATTAATTAAAAATAGTTTAGTTACCATACTAGCTCATAGAGGCGCTGGTGGCAAAAATTTGAAATCTTATATATACCCTTATAAGAAGCTTCCAAACAAAAGCGGTTCCTGGCCGAGCGAGCTAGCGCGTCTTCTTATGACTTTGCACCCTGAGTTCGAAACTTGCAAAGGCACATTTTTTTCTTTAAGTATTATATATTTTTTTTTAAAATTTATTAATTTTTATTATTATTATTTTAATATTTTATTAAATTAAATTTTATTATTAAATTTTATTTTATTAAATTATAATATTAAATTTTATTTTATTAAATTAATTTTATTAAATTAATAATTATGTCAATTAATTTTTTCTGCATAAATAAACATATATAAAAAACTATATAAAATTTGAATTTTCATTCATTCATTTAAAATGATATTAAAATATTCCTTTGAAATATAATAAATAATTAAATTAATCCCTACTAGGGCCTCGGGGGGGGGGGGGGGGTAACTTTCTCTTTTTGGAAAAACCCATATTGCCATCCCCAGCTCGACTATCTATATATAAAAAAAAGGTTTTTGTCTGCATATTGCTCAGAATTTAAAAATTATTATAATATTTCACTCTTTATTTTAAATTCTAATATTTAAATATCAATTAAATTAAATAATTTATTCTAAAAGTTGTCATTTAAATTTATTTAATAAAATATTTAGATCATATTTAACTTAATTTTTATTTATTCTTTCTATATAATTGAATATTTCTTCTTTTCTATTTGAAAGTGAAAGCTTAAAAAAACTGAATATATTATTTTTAAACTTTTATCAATACAAAAATATTTTCAAAACTTCAATTAAAATGACAAAATTTTATTATTTTTGTTTTTGTTTCAATTATTAATTACAAATATATTTTAAGTGCAAAAATGATTTCTTGGTTAATTAAAATATGTTTTTTAGACAAATGATATTACGAGATGTTTTAAATTTATGTCTTTTTTATATTGAGTATTTTTTTTTAAAATTAAAATTTGTTTTAAATCAAAATTATTGTATTCTATTATATTTTTTTATTAATAGGCTTCTTTTTTTATTTTTAATTTTTAATAAATTCTCTTTTTTGATATGATATTAATAAAAATAATATCCAATTGTATTTAAATTTAAAAATTAGAATATTTGAATTTTTTTAAATTTTAACACATGTAATCAATCATATGGATAACGAATGGAACATTTTGAAAATCAAGTTGGTATTAAATTCAGAAAAAAATACTGATATATAGAATATAATAGACCATTCGAATATAATTTAAAACTATTTATCTCCTTTTATTTTAAATTTAAAAAAACGGAGTGTTAAGAAATTAAGATGCCTGGATAGGTAAATGGGCTGGAAGAGGAGGTAATTTAAAATTTTCTTCTAATTCAGATTGAAATTAATGGTGATAAGAAAAATATTTAGTAACAAAATCTATATACAAAATGTAGAATTTGAATATGTAGAAAAATTGAATGTAATCACGAAGGATAATAATATTTGAGAAGAATATATATATTTAAATCGAAGTTGTAATCGGGAAACGCCCGTTATCATGCAGTAAAGAGGCTTATCTCATCAAAATTATTATCAAAAGGAATCAAAATTAAAATATATAAACCAATTATTTTGCCTGTTGTATTATATGGGTGGGACGCAAGGTCTATGACCCTGGGAGATGAGAGTAGATCCAGAGTATTCTTTCCAGCATTTATTGGCCAAAGAAAGATGAGGTCACCGGGGAATGGCGGAGACTGCACATCGAGGAATTGCATGACCTCTATGCATCTTCACAAATAGTTAGGGTTATAAAAGCGAAAAAGCTGCGATAGGCAGGGGACGCGGCTAGAACGGGAGAGGAAAAAGATTTTGGATTGGAAAACGTCCGCTTGGAAGACCAAGGACGTGTAGGAAGGGACGTAAGAGAGATGGGACAAGGGCTCAGGATAGGGACACTTGGAGAAATGTGGTTGCTGCGGCCAAGAACTTTCGAGTTCCTTAGAGTCACAGAGATAGATAGATATAACATATACAATAATAATATATATAATTAATTTACTGATTAATTTAAAATATATTTTAAATAAGAACACAAAAAGAAATGAATGTTTTATGTAATATACTGATTGAAACAAAATGGATGAAAACCTTTTACTCGGGGGGTACAGGGGGCGGAGCTCCCGTCTAGGTGCGGAGAGCGCCGAAGGCGCTCGGGGCAGCTAGTATATATATATACATATACAACACTTACAATGGATTGATTAATGGCATGTAATGGAGTCGACAAAGACTTCAACCGGATAATCGTCTTCACTGGCTGGAAAACAAAGACTAATATGAAATAAAATGTTTTCCTGGAATAATTCATATTGGAAATCTACTCACCTTTTTGATGAAACCGTAAAAGTGAAAGATTGCCATTAATAACGATCGATGATACATGAAAAACAAGAATAAAATACATTTATTAATACTGAAAATAGATTAGATTAATATTAAAATATTTCTTAAAAAAATAGTTACGGCGGGGTTTTCACCCCTTGCAATCGCCCGAACGATGATGATGTTTTGGAAGTCATTATGTTCTTCAATCTCTCTCTTGATTCTGGAATGGTGGACATCAAGTAAAACTAAAAAATTAAGAAAAAATTTCACTTAGTTATTTAAAATAGGCAGGTAATATCTTTATAAATTCATCAATGTAAATATATCTAGAAATATCTATACAAAAAATTAAACATTGTATATATCTGATTTATTTTAGAAAGTTTTTTAGATTTATTTTAACATTTACGAAGAAGAATTACTGTCACAAAAATTTCAGTTCTAACAATAAACGCCATTTAAAAATTATGTAATTTTAATTATTTTAAGACAAATTAAAAATTATTTCATGAAATATTATAGAAAAAAAAATTCAACTCACCGATGAGATGTCTCGCAGTCGTTGTGAAGAGAAATTCTGATCTGGCCCCATATACCACCAAACCAAGTTATTCAAATGATGCTCTTCAGACAATGAAAATAAAAAGAAATAGAAAAAAAGATCATTAGTTAGAGTTAACAAACAGAAGAGAATAACGTCACAGGAAAGAAGACATAAATTGAATTTCAATATACATATAACCTACCGTGGAGGCTACTTCATTGCACCCTGATGTCTTCCCTGTACACAGTCTATACTATCCCAAACCCAATTCTATGGCACGGATGGCCATCTAATAATATTTTCTATCTTCGTGCAAAACACTCTTCTTGCTAGAAAAGATTGCAATCACGGAAACGGAAAAAAAAAACAAAAAAACACTCCCGAACGCGCTTATTAGACACAGTATGGTCTATTTTGTGTTTTAACTTCCGAAGAAATGCGTAATTTAGAAGAAGAAGGAAAAAAAAAAGAAAAAGAAAAGCATAGATTAAGTGGGAAGCCGTTTGTGAGTATCTGTGGATCAGCTGAGAGTGACTTTGAGTTTTTGGATTACGATTGAACACCACATTCGTGGCAACCTGTAAAAAATCCCTACCTAATGGGGATTCATGGCGTCCTCCATAGTGGGAGGAACACTCATGAAAAAGAGACTAAACTTAGCTCCAAGGTAGTCAATACATCCTGGCGGGCTAATCCCATTAAGGAACATTGTTGAACTACCTTCACGAATGCCTGTCCAATACCATAGATCCACGTCCGAGTCATCCTCAGTGATACACATTACTTTACACAAACAAGGGAATCGTCATTAAAAAATAAAAAAATGACGATTTGGGAAGCACAAAACACATGCAGATAAACAATCCCTTAATATTTTCTGGCACATACCCGACTCCACCCACTAAATACTAAAGACGAAATACTAACAAGGTGTTTCCTTTAATATTTAGAAGCATGCAACAACCCAACACCTTTTTTCTATTCTATTCTAAAATATTAATAATTCATTAAATTTAATGTTTCTAGTTTCTATCTATATTTATAGGCTACCACAAAGGTTTGGACGCGATGAATCAGAAGGCACTTTCTTGAAGCATTCCTTTATCTGTAAATCCCTAACAACAAACGATTAAGCCAAAATAATGTATAATCACCCCCCATACGCAACCTCTCAGGCTAACAATTCTAAATACCTTTAAAGGAATTGATGATTCAGTAGATTGTAGATTTGCCATCCTTATCCTTCTCTCTTCCAATTCTTTCTGTTTTCTAGGGTAGCCTCTGAAAATCTTTAATCTAACTAACTAATTCACGAACAATGTTAAATTTAACAAAAAATAATAGAAATATTGTATTTTTTATTGTAATATTTAAATTTTGTCAATATTAAATTAAATTCATTACTACCACTAGTGCCAGAATAATCAAAAAATATATGTTGAGTACTTATTTTTGGTGAGCTGTATTTATAAAAAATTTTGAAGAAACCAATATTATTCGAAGAGAATTGAATTTGCCATCAGCAAAAGGATGATACATGAAAAAAAAAAGAAAAACAAAAGACATATATAAGATTGAGTATTCAAATTATAATACATTTTTTTTATAACAAAAATTACTAACCTCGGAGTTTTAAATAGGTTGCCCACTCGTAGAAAGTCACTCGACGATCTCGATGAACTCGTACTTTTCACCATCTCCATATATAGTAGTGGTCCAAATTTGTTTCTTGAATCCATGTTCTTTCAGATGAACTAATAGAGAAATTGAATTTCAAGTGTTTTATTTTTATTATTTATTTTATAATGCATTTTCACTGATATTCAATAAATATTTTAATAAATTTGTCGATTTCTTAGAAAATAACGGATAGATATCAATATTAAAAAAATAAATAAAATTATATTGAAAAAATAATTATTTTTCAAGAGTTTTTAATTATTTTAGATAAATATTAATATCAATATATATTATTGAAGATTGAATATAAAAAAAAATGTTAAACTCGTAATTAAAAATAAAAGTAAAAAAAAATTATTGAACTACATTATATGTATATATCCGATTAAATTTTTATTCTATTTTAAATATATATATATATATATATATATATATATATATATATATATATGATATTATTTGGTTTAAGAATATTTAGGTACAGATAGGCAATTACGTTAGTATATCAATTAAATATTAACTAATTCTCTTAGAATAGAGGATATCTTATAGAAAGTTCAAATTTATTGAACAAGATGATTTATGCTCCAATTTCATTACCAAATTTGGGCTTCTATTCTAATATATACAAATAAAACAATTTAAAATAAAAAAATTAATTATAGTAATTAATATCAGAGAATTAGATTTTAAACTAATCGAAATCTTTAATAATGTTTTTAATCAACAAATATTATTTTTTATATTAATTATCTATTTCATCGAACAAGTATTAAAAATCTATTATTTGTAGTCTTATATCGAAATTTAAATAAACGTTTTTCTTTTTCAAATAAATAAAATTGAATTTTATTTATAAATACCTTACTTTATAAGTTGAATCATGTGAAATGAAAAATTCAATATAATGTTTTCAAAATTTTTCGTTAATTGTTCAGGAGAATTCTGTCTGAATTGAATATGATTTTTCTTATAACATTTTATTTTAATTCCACCATGAGTATTCTTATTTTATATAGAGATATAGTACTACTCCCAATTATCTAAACAATTTATAATTTAATGTTTTTTATTTTATATCAAACCAGAAACTATCATGATTTATGTAAATGCACCACCCCCATCCTTGGATATCAAGACTCACTATGAACAAGTCAGAACTCGTTCAATAATTTATATTAAATTAATAAATAATAATTTTAGTAATTCTCAGAATTTTTAAAATATATCAATATTTAGTTTCATTTCCGACAATTAACCAAATATCCTTTATTTTAATCTAATAGTTCCCATTTGAATTGATTTAATAAAATGATACCAGATAATTTCATGACAAGAAAAAATAAAAGAAATCCATCGTTATATTCAAAAACATTGAAATTGAATTGAAATTGTAACTAAAATATTTATCGCCTTTAAATTAATAGTACCGGGACCCCGAGCCTCGGCTCGGTAATTAAGTTAAAAAAAAATAATTCATTATTATTGGGTTTGGCTGGTAATATTAATACTTGGGACACCGAGCTGATATACAATTCTTTAATTATTTATTAAAATTATTAAATGTTGCATCATTGCATCAATCTGATTAAAATGAATGGAACTTGGGGTCCTCAATAATACATAAATATGTATTATTAGATATGTTTCTAAGTGCATGAATATTTATTTTTATTGGAAGAATGATAAATATATATCGTAATTTATAATTATAAAATATTATTAAAATATATATTTTTAATTTTATTTCGAAATTAAATAAAAAATTTTAAAATATTTTAAATATAAAAAAAATATTAATACAATATCCTTTAAAAAAAGGCGGGAGTCAAATTTCAATATGGATGTCATGTGACGTCTTCCATATATAATTTTAAAATAAGAAATAAATAATGAAGATGTACTTTTCCAGAGATATGATCAATAAAACTTAATTTTTCTTTATAAATACTATATCTAATGTGAATTTGAAAAAAATCGTTAGAGCGGTTTTTGAGAACCCATGGCTTTATATATAGATAGAAACAATTTTAGCTAGCATAATAAGATAAGATATAATAAATAAATATCACCAATTTAAACTATTTTTATTTTTAAGTAATATCGGATAAAGATTATATAGATTGGAATCAATTTCCAAAAGATTGTTATTCACTAAATAGAAATTTCATATGATATGAATTCTTCAATCTTAAATATTATGATTAATATTATTTATCTTCTTCACCGAACTACAATATATTATATGTATCCTATTTCGAATTTAAAAAATAAACGTTATATATTCTCTTGATATTACTATAAATAAAATTTAATTTTGATTATCTGTCTAGAGGAAATGAATCAATACATTCTTTATAAAATTCTTTCTCTATGTAGATAGCATTAAGAGAGAATTTTAGTAATTTTTTTAAATTTAGTATATTTTCAGTGTGTCGGTGGATGTCTAACTAAAAGGGGCTCCAACTTTTTAAAATCTTCTCAAATTCATAAATATAGTTAATTACCAACCAGTACGTATTTTAAACTCTAATTCAAATATTCTATTGAACTTAAAAATATACTATTATATACTACTATCGAAATAATTTCAAATATATAGATATTCACTGTATAAAATTTAAATTTAACTGAAATGTTTGCATTATACTCTAATCCTAAAATAAATATCATATTTAATATTAATAGATTCGATTATTATATATAACATACTACTAGATAAAAATAGACACTGACCTCGAATTTTTAAATGGGTAGCCATCTCGCAGCCAGCCGATGGCCGAACTCGATGTCGTATTTCTCATCCGATTCTTTTCAGCTCCCTGGAAACAATGCTCTCATGAATGTGATACTCGCTATTTAACTAAATAATAAATATGAAAATATAACAATTATTATAAATTTACAATACAATCCGGATTAATAGTAATATATATACGAATGTTATTCTTTTTCATCCTTTTCAATATATTAAAATGAAAAAAAAAGTTTAAAAAGTAGCTAGGTCCGGAATGATTAGAAATTTTGAAAATAAATATAATACAAAAAACTCGAAATTTGAACCAGCTGGCTCTTTAAGTTTTTGTTTGAAAAATAAAATAATTTTTTATCTAAAAACATGTTTCATTCAAAAAGTCACGGACTTATTCACCTGTCTTCGTAAAATTTATTACCGATCTTGTATTGAAATACAATCATCCAAGAGATCTTTATACAATCAAATTTTATCTATCTTATAGTTTTGCACGAACGTAACGTTTTAAAAATGGTTTGTTCAAAACCAAGATACAAGAAATTACAAGAGAAATGTAGTTTTATTTAATTAATTGAAATGATATGAAATACATAAACAAAAAAATAGTAAAAATTTTTTTTTAATTATATTATTTTTTCTCTTTCAGGACTTTGTTAAATTTTTTAAAGTTTGTTTAGGATAAATAAGCTCGATTTTTTCACTCGACTATCTCGCAATTTGAAATTGGATTAAATAATATATATTTTATTTAAATTAAATTTAATTAATATTAATTAAAATATAAATTAAAATTAATAAATAATATTTATTAAACCCGCTCGTGTTTGCAAGTCAACATCTTAAAAAATATATTCAGGTACTATCAGCGATTCAATGAAGCTGAAATTCTTTCTAAATATAGCATTTATAGAATTTTTAATCATGTGAAAAACTATCAAATCTATATCTTTATTTTTACTGTCACTTTAGAGGAAAAAAATCAAAACGTTCACAACGACCCTCATCCGATTGAGCTACATTTCTCAAAAGTTGATAAAAAACTACGAATTTTGAATAATGGCCGTATACCAAATTTCATTATTCTATCTCAAACCGTTTTTACGTAATCTTGTCTACATTCACACATACACACACACATTTTTCTCAACCTTAGTGAAAATGACTCAGGGACCCTCAAAACGTATAAAAACATCAAAATCTCGACATCGAAAATTTTCGTGATCGCAATATTATCTCTGGCGAGATAGTAAAAATAATGAATCATTAATTTTATGGGGAAAAACTGTAAAGTATTTATACTGTTAAATTACGTATATTATATACAGGACAGATGAAGAAATTGAAATATTACTCACACTAACTAAAAATTCTCGTTAAAAAAGCTAATACCTTATATATTATATATAAGGGTTTTTGATTGCATATTGTTCATAATTTAAAAAATTTTGCATATCTTTAAATTTCACGACGAGGAAAATCCAAAATTGACTTTTTAAGGACTGTCTGGAAATTTGAAAAGTTAAAAACTCAAAATTTATGGCTCGATTTTAATGTCTTATATGAAAATTTCAAATAATAATATAATATATATTAGAATAGGATATTTTATACCATATTATATTTTATACACCGGTTTCAGTTTATTACAATCATCGATACAAAAAATAAAAAAAAAATTCGAACTAAGTTTACTGCGTTTCTCTTTTATTTACTATCCGCTTAATGTCTCGAACTTGGAGACCTCAAGTAATTCACGCATTAATGAATATAATTAATCCCCCAAAATGTTGAATATAATGATATGGATTTAGCAAGCATCTAAACAAAATAATTAATATATTCAATAATATATACTATATTACTTATCATTTATTATGTTTTTTTTATTTTAATATTTAATTATAAATTTTTTTAATGATATCAATATCCTGTCAAATTCAACCCTATTTCAAAAATTTAGACCTATGTTTCTGTTTTTTATCTAAATTTTACATTATTTTTTTAATATTAAATAAATGAGAAAAATACTTTCTTTTTCAATATTACTCGAATTTTATTATAAATTCCATTAACTTTTGCCTTTAAAAATAATCATTGCATAATTCAGTGATTCCCAATGCGTGAGCCGCGGCTCCCTGGGGAGCCGCGATGCCGTCATTAGGGCACCGCGAAATATTCAATTAAATATTCTAATACTTGAAATTTTGCGTCAACAATCTTGTAAGCTTTTTAATTTTTCGTTATTAAATGGGTAATCGCTTTTAAAAAAGGAAAGTTTTCCAATTTGTCAAGAAAGTAAAAAATTTATATAAAAATTTGATGTATTAAGTGTGCTCTTAGCTAAAATATTATTCTACTGAATTTTATGAATATACATATAAGAAGAAAAAGATTTTAAATTATGATTATTCTTTATATATATATTATTAAAATTTAATAAATTGTATATACTATTATCATATAAATCTAGTATTAATAAAAAATCTCATTTAATTTATTTTTTTATGGTAAAATAATTTTTAAATGTAATAATTTCAAATTAAATAAATCATAAATTATATTTTTAATTTCAATATTTTTTTTCATCCTTCCAATTTAATTTAAATAATTAAATTAAGAGTATATTAAACATATATATAATTTAAATTTCGTATATATATTTTTTGCTTTTATTGCCTTGCCTTTTTATCAGCGCTCTCTACTGTATTTTAGGTCTTAGATGTTTAATAAATTTTTAATTTTAACGGTCAATTTAGAACATCTTGGATTATTAGATCAGTCATTTTATTTTTTTGATAATATACATTAAAAATAATTCCAATTGCGTTAATATCTATAATCAGGTAAATTAATTTTAATATATTTATATAATATCTAATTTTCTGGTGATTCTTTTTGCAAATCATAATTTCTAATTAATGTGAAATTTTCTTATTCCATTTTACCATGCAATGAATTAGTTAAATATAATATTCTTATATATATAATTATGCATTATTAAAGTATTTCATTTTTAATATATATTTATTTATATCTAAAACATTCAATATTTTTTTTAATTTTATGATAGTTTATTAAAAAAAAAAGAAAATTTTTTGTTCCATAAATAATACCCTCATGACCTTCATAGATGTTCATTTTATAGGTTAATAAAAAAAAATATTTTTATAAAAATATATTAAAAATTCATATAGTAGACACATTGAACACCTCTATTTTACCGCCCACCGACATAAATATAATTATTCTTTTTATTTATAATAGTTACTAATAATATAATTTTAAACCTTTTTTTTTTAGATAATTTGAGATATAACAAATTTTTATTCAGTTTTAAGGAAAATTCTTCATTTAAAATTAATTAATTATAACTGCAAAATATTGATATCTGAATAAGTTTATTTGCAAGAAATGATAAACTTTTATTGGAAATAGAAGAACATGTGTTACATATTTTGTTAATATATATATGGTTAAAATATAGTATAATCAAGTGAAATTGATTAATTCGTGTAGTGAGTGTTATTGGTGATTTGTGAAGATCAAAGAAAAGAAAAAAAAAGTTAAGTGATACTGGTGTTATTTTAAAATCTTAAAAATTGATATTAAATCAATAATAATAATAATTTTTATTCAACTACATTACTACAAACAAGAGAAAGAAACGCTGAGCCTGTCTGGAGTTAACATTTAACAATTAACTAAAAATTCAGGTAAGAAATGAATAATACATATTCATACTTTTATATACTTTAATTCTTATTATTTATATATATTTTATTTTATTACTTATTTATTTATTCACCCATCCCCACCCCATATTAAACCAATTAATAAGATTTTTTAAAATTAATTACTTATCTAATATGTCAATTATAAAATATATTTTAATTAGAAATTAAAAAAAAAATAAAGAATATATAATTATATATAAGAATCTATTGAATATGCCATTGAATTTATTCATCATTATTTTGATTTTTAAGTTTAAAATATCATTTGAATATATTATTATTAAACTTCAAATCATTGATTGAAATATAATTTATAGTATATACATATACATAAACACTGGTGGACAAAATTAAATTAAATACTAAATATTAAATACAAATTTGTTATAAATATTAAAATATTAAATATATTTTATTAAATATTAAATACTAATTTTTGAAATTTAATTGTAAAGATTAAAAAAAATTTATAGAATAGTTGGAAATAATCATGCAAATTGAATAATTTCAATTGATGACGTCAGAATTCAATATGGTGGCTTCATTTTCATCAGACAATTCCCTTAATTAATATTTTTTTTTTAATTTTGAAAAATTATTATTAAATATGTAAAAAAAAATTTTTTAAGATATAAAAGTATTAATAAAATAAAAAAAGATAAAATTTAAAAATATATATCATAAATTAAATAATATATTTAATTTTTAATAATAATATATTATATCGTAATAAATTATAATAATTATATTTTATTTTACACTCACCGAAAACATTCATAAAGATATAATTATTATATTTCTTTTAAAATTATATATATATATATATATATATAATATTTTGTGGGCTTAATTATATGATATCTTAATACTTGAACTATATGTGTGTGTGTGAGAGTCCTAGGCATAAATAATAATAACAAATATTCTTAACAGGGCAAACAAAACAAAATGCTTACATCTGATTGGTTGATACGCACTTCAATAATACCTCTTCCTCTCTCTCCTCTCAAACTACTAACAATCCAATCAAGAATATAACTGAAATTTTAAAAATAAAACTAGAAATAATTATATATATATATAATATTATAAATATTAATAATTTATATATATAGATATAGATATAATAAATAAAAAATACTTTCAAAAATATTTATTATCAAACAATTAACTAAATTAATATTTTTTTTAAAATTTTGAAAAATTAGTATTAAATATGTAAATTTTATTTTTTAAGATATAAAAAAGTATTAATAAAATAAAAAAAGATAATATTTAAAGATATATATCATAAATTAAATAATATATTTAATTTTTAATAATATTTATTAATTATTAATAATATTATTTCGTAATAAATTATAATAATTATATTTTATTTTACACTCACCGAAAACATTCATAACGATATAATTATTATATTTATTTTAAAATTATATATATATATATATATAAATTATTAATATTTATAATATATTATTAATAATATTTATAATATTATATATATATATAATAAATAAAATATAATTTCAAATATTTATTATCAAACAATTACCTAAATTAATATTTTTTTTAAATTTTGAAAAATTACATGCACTTGACGCACTATTTGTTTTATTGCTTTCAGACCTTATAGCACCCAATAAATAAAATAAAAGCTGACAGGGCTCATGTTTTGTCTCATGAAATATTGAAAATATTAGAAATATGTCGACTTTCAAAGTAAAGGGTCTTTTTCCTGTTAAATTGTTAAGAAAAATCGCAGAGATTTACAAAAAATATGGACAGGACCAATTTAAAGATTCCTTATTTTGTGTTTATTTATTAAGTGATATACCTAATAAACTAAAAATGTGAAAGTACAGGAACTACAACCATGATATGTTTTTTCCTCAATTTTTTTTATTGAGGGGGGCCCAATTTGAAGGTCTTGCCCAGGGCCCACAACATCCACGTTACGGCCCTGTATATATATATATATATATATATATATAATATAAATATAATAAATAAAAATTGTTTTTAAAGATTCATCAAATTATTTTCAATATTTAAATATAAAATTAAGAAAAATATATTAATATACATAACTTATAAATCAATCAATGAATAATAGAATTATCAATGAATTTATTTATTTATTTATTTTTTTATTTTTCTTGTTAACAAATATAATAGGAATAATAATTGTATATTATTTGTTTTATTAAATTCCCAAAGTACAGTTGATTGAAACATTCAGTATATATTATATGTATATATAGTTATATAGTTAAAAAGACTTAATTATATAATAGAAGAACAAAAAATAATTAAATAAACACCCATGAATATTTCAACACATATTACCTTTACTTAAAATTTAATTTGGATTTTGGATTTTCGTATGTCTCATTTTAAGAAAGGTTAATAGTAAAAAATATTATATATCTATGTTCATTGGCTATATTAAAATATTTAAAGTAAATTAAACTCAGATAAATAAAAATATAATATTAATACTTACTTTTTTGATGAATATGTCTTTTTAAAATTATTAAAAATTTAAAATATTAAATTTATATAAATTTTGTAGTTCCATCCACCTTGAGTAGCCAGCAAGAAAGAGAAAGATATGAAAAACTATCGGGTTACATTTTTCGGCCCACCAAAAAACGTATTCAGAACGACAAATTTGGAAGTGCAGGCGACAAAAAAAATAATTTGTCGTGACATGAATAGTTTGTAAGGATACCTAATTTGTCGCGCTAAATACCTAATTTGTCGTTAATTTTACTACTTTTACAGCTGACAATTTGTCGTGAAAATTACGTTTTTTGACGGCCTATTATTTATTCCCCAAAACTATCATATAAAAATTCCTTAATTCTGATTGGCCATCGATTTACAATGTCGTATTTGAATAAAAATTATATAATAAAATTATTAATTAATTGATTAAATGTATGGAAAAATAATTTTAAATTAATTTTATTATATAAAAAATTATAATAAAAATTTATATTAAGTTAAATCATATATTTTCTATATATTAGATTAATTTTTTTAATTTTTTTCCTCTTTTAAAGAAATTTTAATAAAAATTTAATTTATTAAAAATAAAATTAATTTCATAAAAAATTTAATAAAAAATAATTATAAAATATTTTAAATATTTTTTATATTTATAATATGTTTATGGGATGGGATAATTTTTTTTAGAAAAAAAAATTCATTTATGAAGGTATTCATTTTTATTTAAAAAAAAATAAGAAAAAACATTTTTATTATTAAAAGTATATTTATTTTATTTGTTGTTTATTATTATTATTATATATATTATTATATAAAATGTCAATATGTGTGTATATTTTATATGTAACAAACAAAAAAATAATTATAATATTTCTTTGAAATTAATTATCCATCTCATCCAGTGAATATAAGAAATATAATATCAAGTCGCCATTATTTATCATATCTTTATAATTTTTTATTTCTTAAGTATTTGATGATAGAAATTAAATTAATGATATTTTCCGTCACAAAGAAAATATTTTAATTTAATTTAATTTTCTATGCTGAAAAAGAAGTTTGAGTATATTTATATTATGAATTAAAAGCTTTTAATTATATTAAATTGATAAACAAAACAATTTTATAATATATTTTAAGAATTTTTTTTAAAAAAAAAACAATATGAAAAATCTAAAACAAAAAAATATATTATAAAATAAAGAAGAATTATATTAAGAAAATACCAACATATCTTACACTTATTGAGATTGATTATTATTAATTACAAAGAATAAAAATATAAAAAATTAATTAATTAATTAATAATACTCAATGATCAGTAAAAACTATTATTAAGTACATTTAGATTAATTCAAATAGAATATACATAATTAGAAGTTAAATTTTAAGAAATTTTAGTTTGTAGTTAGTTTTTGTTAATTTATGATAAAAAAAAAAATGAAATAAATAATAATTTTTTAATAAATTATTATTAATCATCATGTATTCTAGTAGATCTTTTAAAATACATACAATAGATTTTTTTTATAATTTTAATAATAATAAATTGACAAAAATATTTTAAACATAGTTTATTTAAATTTAAATAAAAAACTAAATAAGTATAACAATAATAACTTTAATTTAATAATATAATATTTTCTTTACTTTTCATAAGGCTCCACCCATTTTACTTTGCTTCAACTGATGAGAGCTCCACCCATAAAGGTGTGATAACATAAAAACATTCAAAAGAAGTGAAACTTAGTCCAATCAGTGTATCAGAGTATATCATTCTTATTGTATTACATACACAAAGTCAAAAGAAAGAAAAATACTCAAATGAAATATAAATATGAAAATATTTTTCTAAGTATATAAATTTCTATTTTATATGATTTAAATAATAGTTGAATATGGATTTTTTTAACTTAATAAGTATATAATTTTTAGCAACTGAAAAAGCAAATTTTTATTTATAATTTAATTTAATTTTAATAAAATCCACCGAGAAAACAGTCTATATTAAAGTCGAATTAAAAATAATTCATTTATAAAAAAAAAAAACTATTAATATATGTTAAATAAATTATAATTATTATATTTAAGAATATTTAAGAATATTTAAGCAATTTATAATAAACAAAATTTCCCTAAATTTTGTATATAATTATTTAATAAATTATAATTTTGATAATATTATAATATAAATCTTGATAAATAAATTTTAAATTTTTACATTTATTTATTGCTTAATCATTACATCAATTATTTGTATAAATTCTTATTCAAAACATTACAAAATTATTAATATTTTATGTTTTTCGATTAAACTATATACTTACAATGAATTATAGTATGTATTTCTTCTCAATAATTAAAGATTATGAAATTATAAGAAACAACATGAGAATACCTATCATCATAATAAAACAGTTATAATTATATGAAAAAAAAACAAGAAAACAAAACATTGATATTATAAGATATGGTGCCACATAAAATAAAGTCAAATTAGAAACCATTCAATCGTTTTCCTAAACAGACCGGAAATACTTTTGTGGCAATGAATATGAATTTTATAATTATCCATTATATTATATTACTGTATTTAGTTATAGAATTATTCTTATTACATTTAATTAATATATTCCAGAATTATTTTTGATTTTAACAGTTATTAATTTGTTTTTGTTTTTTAAGGCATTTTTTCTCGTTATTTCTATATGGGGTTTCTTTATTACTTTGTTGTTTTTTTTTAAATAGTTTTCATCATAAATCATCCTATCTCTCTCGGATGTTTCTCACTCGGTCTTCCCACCACAATATATTTTTCGCCATTCTTTGCCCTCCCATTCCCAGCCACCTGCCCTGCCCATCGTAGCCTTCTCGATTTTATTTTAATACTAACTCTAATATCTGGAGATGCATTGAGATCATGCCTCAATTCCTCGTTATGCAGTCTCTGTAATTCCCCGGTGACCGCATCTTTCTTTGTCCAATAATCTCATAATCTTTATATCTAAATATTTTTTTATATTTTTATATTCTTTGTTTTTTATTTTATATACACTTTCATTTTCTCTATCTCTAAATAATTATATATTTTCACTATAAAATATTTGAATATAAATTGTTCTACATTATATTTAGCGATATATTTATTATATAAGTATACGATTGGTTAAATTATTAAATAATAAACTAACAGTAAGTATATTTAATATATAATATTTATTATTCTTTTCGCTTTTTATCTTTTCTTTTATTATACATTAATTAGATGTAACATTAAAATTCTCTTTATTCCAGGTGTACCTACATCCAATTGGGCGTTTATTCGATCAATTTATAAGAAAATAATTCTTATAAACTGCCTGCCATTGAATATTCACAATAAATAAACCCAGTCGCTGCAGTGTAATATAAAATTATAAACTGTACTATATTTTCTTATTTATAATATAGATATAATTACTTCTACTTTGAAAATCATGATTAAAATATTCGTTCATTTAAGTTTATTAATAAAAAAATATCAATATAATTTATTAATTAATATTAAAATAATACCGGAAAAGTACAAGTAACTACAATTATTATCAAGTTTTTATCTATTGATTATTGATATAATTCAGAAGATGATGATTATAACAAATAGAAAATATATTTGAAAAATCAAACATTTGAAACAATTACAGGTAATATTTCTTTTTTGGAATCGATATTGTTAAGATATTTTTAATTTGTTTTTGTTTTTGTTTTTTTTTTTGTTTCAATTAAAAAATCTAATTTTTAATATCATCAAATTCAAATATTTTTTTATTGTCGCAATAAAACTTGAACAACGTCCATAATAGCATCTAAACTATTGACTTTCCTTAAACTAGAAACATTCATTTATAAAATCAACAAATAATACAATTTTTATTTTATTTATTTTTATTTATTTCTCAAATGTATATAGCCATATTCGGCATTACATAACAATTTAAAAAACAAATATAATTAATTGTGAAAAATTCAACGTTCATGGATAATCAGTTTTACCTACTCAAATTGTAAAAAAAATAAAGGTAATAAAATATGTATTTATACTTCTATTAGAAATTTATATTTATTTAATTATTATCAACTATCCTTTTATTTTTTTTAGTGATGTTTTTAAATTGAAACTTGTCATAAAAAAAAATATTTTATAATTTCTAGTAATGAATTTACTGTTTTCTATTGTCTTGAAGAACTTTCAATAAAATAAAAATATAAATTTGTAAAACACTCAAGATAACAAAATATATATTAGATATTAGAAGATAAGTAAAAATAAAATTTTTGTATTATGTTTATTCATTGCAATTTAATGATAAATAATCTAGCATAAGTCAGGAAAATGCAATAAATAATGTGGACAAGATTTATGACAAAATAAAAAATAACTAATCATTTGTAAGAAATTAATTTGAATTATATTATCTATAATATAATATTAACAAAAAAAAAAATTGAATCCCAAAATAAAATAAAATAAGCAAGATGTCATCAAACAAATAAAAAGTAAGATGTTTGATTTCCAAAAATGCTTTCCAAATATTTAAAGGCTCAATATATTATTAATATTACCTAATATTATATTAATAAACATTATATATATCTATCTTTTTAAATTATTACTATTATTATAGAATTAATAGACATTAAATATATTATGCCATTCAACACACACAATGTTTAGAACATAAGTTCCCAAACTTTTTTGTGTCATAGACCCCTTGCCATGATTTTCGGTTTTGGGTCGTTGATTTTTTATAAAAAAAATTTTATCCTTTTTTAGAGACATATTTAAAAAATAAAAAAATGTTTCAAAAGCCATGTCGGAAAAACAATTTACCTTTTTTTAGAGTCACAAAACACGTAGACGCCCATAGACCCCCATTTTCATTTCATGGACCCCCAAATTTGTTATTCCCTTGCAGAGGTCGATATAGACAACTTTGGGAACCTTTGGTTTAGAATATATATAATATTTCTTAAACTTTCTAGATTATTAATAAATACAGAAAATATCTTTCTATACTGTCTTAATCCATAAATTTTTTGGATTAGTAAAATGGTATTTAATGTTGGCGGCGAAGGTAATAAGAGTTTGAGTTTCTAAGTATATAGTACATTTCCTAATCGAAAATTTGTCTAAACTACTTTACATATAAGAATCGAATTATTAAAAAACATAACTTATAATACTTTTCAGATTCATCTTAACTTTACTCATAAAATTCCAAGATAAAAAAACCTCATCCAAAAACATGAATAAGTATTTTTATAGAAAATACATTAAATAAATAATTGTAATATTGAAAATCATTATTTGAAGGTTTATAAAATGTGGATATTACTATAAATATAAAATTAATAATTATATGTATAATTAATTTGATAAATTTATTTGATAACATATTAAAATGTTGTCTTCGTTAGTTTTTTACTAAAAATTAAATGAAAAGCCATTTAAAGAGATTCAATCTACAATGTAATTCTAATTAATTAATAAATGATTTTCCTAACAGTCGGTTAGTATATGAGTATTCAATACATATTTGATTATATATTATTTTTTTTATTAAAATTATTCTAAAAATATTTTATTTATAAGCGACAAACCATTTCTTCTTTTTGGTATACTATCTTCTTTATATACATTATAATCATAAAGTATAATTAATTTTTAGTTATATAATGCCTTTTTATAATTTAATATAAAAATATAATTTTAATTTGATTATTTTTTTATTTTTTTTTTTCAGTTTTTTTAATCACAATAAAAAGTGAATAATACTCCTATATGTATATATGTTTATATTGGTTTACCTAAAGAGAGAATTATGTCCGTTTTTTAATACTAACTTTGAATGATGTTCATAATGATATTTATTCAATTCGAGAATCACATTAAAAACTGTTTTTTACCATGACAAAAAATTAAAAGAAAAATAAACTAAGGTATTTATAAAATTTTAATTAAAAAAAATCAGTATATATTTTTTCAAATATTTTAAATTTACTTTATTAGAATAAAAAATTATCCAAGTCATATTGAATTGGGGAAGAAAAATTAGAAAATACAAATATATATGTTTTAGTTTAATAGTTATTGGTTGAAATCAAAATAAGTAAGTACAACTATATTTTCAGTTGTTTGGGCCTACGACTGGTAATACGACTATTTAACCTAATCTAGGTTCTAGTATATCTAACTTAAAAGGGCTTCATAATTCATTCTATTCTATCTATTCTAATCTATAATTCTGCCTAAAATGCAATTCATCAGTTTCTTACATTTTCTTAAATTTATTCACTTTTCTAATACTTTGAAATTACGATGTTATAATATATTCATCATTGTATAACATTAATTGTTCGTTTTTTAATTTTAATTAAATAGTAATATATATAGATATATAAAAGACTTAAAAAAATCAGATTTAATAAATTAAACGATTAAAGACTATTATTTATCTATCATTGCTAGAGAGTGTTGAAATGTTTTATTTTATATTTAAATACATTTTTAATTTTTATAACTACGTAGAATTCTCCCAAAATAAATTAATATTAACAAAATAAACATCTATCAGAATTTATAATTTATAATATTTTTAGAAAAATCAAACGGTAAAGTAAGATTAAATAAAAAAAACCTGCTTTTTGGGCATCTTTAGAATAAATGTCACTCCAAATGAAAATTTAAAAATTATTTACATGAATATCTAAAAATAAATAAATGATTCAACTTATATTCAATGGAAAAACAGAAGTCGTCACACGTCATCTCAACCACCAAACATCCTCTTAAAAACATGTTCTCGAGGTGTTTCTCAAATTATAGACTAGAGCCTGTTGTTCGAGAGGCAGGTATGATGAATAGTGAAAAGTACCAGTCCATATTGGTAGAAAGAATGATATCAGAATTGGAAAAGCAATAGACAAATGGCGAGTGAGTGCTGGAGCAGGATTTTGCTCCCTGCCATAGTTCGAAAAAAATGGTACAATCTTTTTCGGAAAACCATATCACCATATTAGATTGGCCAAGGAATTCACCAGGCATCAACCCGATATAGAATCTGTGGTCAATTTGCAAGAATCGATTGTCTACTTCGGATTGTACCACGGTAGAAAAATTAAAAACCGCAATTATCAATTTTAAGGTTTAGAGATGAATGGATGCTGACACAAAAATCTTGTGGATACAATACCAAAGAGGATCAAATTCTTAATTGAGGCCAAGGGAGGCCACATAAAATATTAATCGTAATAATTTGTTTCTGTTATTGAAATGAATGATAAATCAAAGACCAATTAAATCAATTATTTTTCTCTATTTTTTAGTATCTTAACACAAAGATGTTTATTTTGTTATATTTTTAAATATTTTTTTATACCACTTAATTTGTAAAAAATAAAATCTTTTTTCAATGACTCAGTTGAATTGAAAATAGAAAACTATTAGAAATAAAATATTATTTTTTTCCTACTGAAATATATTTATTAGAAGTTTTAGTTTCTAAAGTGATTATTTCCATCATAAATTTAATTGGTGCATGGAGGTTTATTTATTGTATATATAAAATAATTTGAATATAATTGCCGGATCTAAATATATTTTTAAAATGGAATTAAAATATTCCCACTCCAAAATATTAGGTTTTATTCTACATATCTATAAATATATATATATATATATATATAATTGATTTTGGTCTTCTATATTTTTTAGTGATAGTTGAATTTCTGATCCACAAATAGTAACTTCCTGCAATCATTTAATGTGCAAAAATTGTCTGCTTAACAATAAATCACAGTGTTATTGTTTCGGAAGAGGAAAACATATGCCTTTCCTTTTGACACAAGACTTATTAAAGGAATTGGTGACATTAAAAAATCTATTGAGTCTAAATACTCACACACAGGAAGAATCTTCAGTCTCACTATCAGTTGTTCCAATTGAAGCAAAATCAGAACAAATAATAATTGATGATGATAATAAAGGAGACCAAGATTCCAACAAGTCTTGCAGTTCAAGTACTAATAATGTTAATGAATCATTAACAATCAATTTAAATAAAAGAAAAAAAATAATACTAGACCTTTAAATAAATTAAGGAAAAATAACACCCAAGAAAATCTTAATATTTTTAATTCTAAACAAACAAATAAAAACAAAATTGAATCTACAGTGTTTATTTGAAAGTGTAGATTCTACACTTTCAAATAAAAATGAAGAAAGAAAAGATCTTGACATATTAAATAAAGATGACAATTCATTAAATAAAAGGAATACAATTTCAAAACAAAAGGAAGGCCTTTTTTTTTAAAAATATCCCTTCCTCTTCTTCATTAACTAAGGATAATAGAACCGATTTAAAATTAATAAAAAAGGAGAATCGACTTTACATTTAGCAGCAGCAATCAAAGTAACACAAAATTTAATTAAATATTCTCTTTTTTACTTCTTTTAAATGTTATATTAATATTTTTTAGAATGATGTCCAAAGTCTTAAAATTTTAATCGAAAACGGTGGAGATATAAATTTAAAAGATTTTGGAGATTGGACTCCACATTGGTATGATATATAAAAATATACATATATCAACATTTCTTATAATAATAAACTTATTTATCATTAAAGTAAAAAATTTTTTGAGAAACAAGTTGAAGAACGAAAGAAAATTAATGGAAATAGTTTTACATATAAACTCTTTTTAAGTAACAAAAGTTTATTTTAAATTATAAATGTTTATAAATATTCGTTTTTTTTTCTTCAGTTTAAAATTAATAAAATTAAATGTTATCTTATAAAGGACTTATTTTTCAATTTTATAAATTAAAGATAATCTTTTCTATTTGAGATCTATTGACACACAACAGTCACGTCACGTCTCCGTTCCGTCAGTTCTGTCAAGTATCAGTCACAAAAAATATGTTTTATTGAAAAGTAAATGGCGCTGTCTACACTGACCCGGCTCAGTCACGAAGCCGAACCAGTCAGTCTATTGACACACAACAGTCACGTCACGTCTCCGTTCCGTCAGTTCTGTCAAGTATCAGTCACAAAAAATATGTTTTATTGAAAAGTAAATGGCGCTGTCTACACTGACCCGGCTCAGTCACGAAGCCGAACCAGTCAGTCTCTCTCTCTTCAGTCATCATACCGTCATTACCGATTTCTTCAGAACGAAATTTTTTGTTTGACTGACGCAACCAGTGTAGGTAAAGTACCACTTTCGGTTAACCGATTTTGACGAAATTTTGAGAGAAATCTAGAAACTGTGAATAATATCGGTGTACCAAATTTCGAAGTCCTAGCTTGATTAGTTTCTGACTAAATTTGCTCACAGACACACAGACATAATTCGAAAAATGGTCTGTGTTTCTGACTCAGGGAGGTCTAAAACGTTTGACTGAGACGGTTCTGATTCGGATCGGTGACTGAACTGTGTGACGTGACGGACATGTGTGAATAGACCTTAAGTGGTAAGTGGTATATTATATGTATAATTAAAATTTTTTAGCATGAAGCTGTAATAAATAATTCTTTTGAATGTGCAAAACTTCTCCTAGAAAGTGGAGCTTTTGTCAATGTTCCCGGTGGCAATAATAACACCGCACTACGTGATGCTGTCTGTATTTGGGAATAAATTAGATTTTGTAACAATATCGGTAAGAGTTAACGAAATGATTTATTGAAATTTAATTATTAACTAAATAATGTCTAAATAATTTTTAGAAAAGAAGAAACACATTTAATAACAGATTCTAAAATGGTTGTTTCATCAACATTATATTTGATTGCACTTCATTCGTATAAATCCATTATACCTAAGTTTCGAATGTTTGTTTTCTTTATACCCTACATTTAAACTAAAGTGTAAAATATAAATTAAATATTTTACAAATTTCAGGGGTTGAAGAATGCTTGAAAGAAAATGATTTAATTAATAATACCAATGAATTTGAAGTAGAGGGTTCAAATTTGTTTCCAAATAGTTTTGGACCTAGAAAAGTTCGTGAAAGTGGAGAACTTATGGTAATATTTTTATTTTAAAACTTTATTTGGTTTTATTTGTTATTATTAAAATTAAGCTTTGCAATATTACATCTTAAAACATTTTAATTTAAAATTGAGGTCTTTTGAATGGATGCAATATTTATCTTGAAAGAGGAGTAAATGAATTTTCTTTTAAAACTATTTATACCTTGCGATCACAACTTGAAACTATATTACAAGCAAGTGAAGCAAATATACTAAAACGAGAGCCCCAATCAAACTATTTGAATGAAACAGTTCCTTTCCATGCATTCAAAGATTGTCATCTTTCTCAATGTGGTAATTACATCATTTATCAACAGGTATAAAAATATTTAATTTTTATGAAAATAATAGAATCTTTTCAGCAACATTCTTTTATTGTTTTTTTTTATATAATAATTGCACTATTGTACAAATTTCAACTCTACCTAGTTTATTTTAGAAAAACTTTTTTCAATTTCAAATTATAATATATTTATTTTTTTACAGGGCAAACATGAGCCAAAATGTAAATATAAAATGAATCATTTGAAATCTTTACCTTTTTCCTGGTTACTTGAATGTCTAGAAAATTTTCAATTAGAATATGATCCAGAAAAATATGAATAAAATCTATAAAATATATCATCATATAACTTAAATTTTCAATATATTAAAAAACATAAATATTTAAGTATTTTTAAAAAAAATTTAATGATTGATTAATCGTAATATGATTTATATTATTTAAAAAATTAAACATTAAAGATAAATTGTTGGATTAGACATTATATAGAATATTTTTCTATATATATCTATCTATCTATATATATATATAGATAGATAGATAGATAGATCTTATCTTATTATGCTAGCTAAAATTGTATATATATATCTATATTTCTTTCTATAACCATTGGTTCTCAAAAACCGCTCTAACGATTTTTTTCAAATTCACACTAGATATAGTATTTATAAAGAAAAATTGAGTTTTATTGATCACATCTCTTGAAACTTACAGCTTCATTATTAATTTCTTAATTGAAAATTATATATGGGTGTGACGTCATCAATTTCACTTCAATTAATATTTTTTTTATATTTAAAATATTTTAAAATAAAATAAATTTCGAAATAAAATTAAAAATATTTATTTTTAATAATATATATATATATATATATATATATATATATATATATATAAGTGAGGGATTTATTTGGAGATAAAAGAAGTGAGATGTAGTTTCTGAAATGTATAAAGAAACAAATCTCAAGTCTCTTGGTAGCGTAACTTGGTTAAATTCATAAGGGGAAAAGATATATAACAAAATAATGGTGGATAGATGTTTCTATGATGAATGCTTGTTTCTTTCTGTTCGTGTGTGTCTGGCTCTGTTCAATCCAACGCCCTCCCGTGGCCAAACCCGAACTTACATCTCCCCCACAAAAGAAAGTACCGTCACATTATTTTGTAAAGGGTAAAAGATTTTTAATATGAAATAAGGAAAATTTTTTATTTTTTTTATTTTTTTCTATTTTATATATAGAGTTTGATATCCTTTCTATAGGAGTTGGAGTTTGACTTTGGTCGGGGAAGGACGTGCGCTTGTCTCTTGTCTCTCCTGCTTTCGCTCGACTTTGGCCTCCGTCTGGTGAGTTGTGAATTAATTTTTTACAAAAAAAAAAAAAAAAAAAAAATGAATAATAACGATCTACTCGATACGTTGAAAAAATGGAAAGATGAAATAGTTCAGGAACTGGTTCAAAAATTAAAGATAAATAATGAAGAACTAAAAAAAGAAATAAACGAGTTAGTTTATGGAAAGACTCTGGCCCTGGAAAACAAACTATATCGAATCGAAAAAGAAACGAAAGATAAGAAATTGCTAATACACGGTCTAGATGAAAAAGAAACCAATCTGACCGACCTAGAAAGGGCTTGTGTTAGATTAATTAAAGAAGAAATCAATGACGATTTTGAAATAAATCAGGTAGACTACCTTAAAAGAATAGGTCGCCCCCAGGATGGAAGGGTGAGGCCCGTTCTGGTGTCATTGATATCTACACGTAGTAGAAATAGAATACTAAAAAATAAAAATAAATTAAAAGATCTTCCCCAATATATAACGGAGGACTTACCAAGCAGTGTTCGGGAAGCAAGGAAAAAATTGATCCCAGAAATGTTAAAGGCCAGAGGGATGGGCAAGTATGCCATTATTAAATATGATAAATTAATAGTTAAAGATTTTAATAAACCAAGAAATGCTAATTTAAAAAAAAGACCACTGTCTTCATCTCCTTCGGGAGAGGAGACAACAAGCACAAGATTGGATACTAAATTAGAAAAAAAGAAAAAACAAAATGACGTAGTGGTTAGGACAGGAGTTTCACAGGCCAAAATAAAAAACTATTTTAAAAAAAGTGAATCTCTTGGAGACTTAAATTTAAATTTTGATAAAATAGGCTAGGATTACGACCGGGGGCCCCCGACCATCGACTCCACCCACCATCCAGAAAAGTTGGTCACTGAGGATGGTTCAGACCGAAACCTCCCAAAACAAATAAAACTCTCCAATATTATATTATATAAAAATAAAATAAGTAAAAATGCTCAAAATAAAAATACTAATATTACGAAATATTTGAATTCTAATTATATCAAAATTAAAAACAATTCTAAGAATAGAAAATTAAATAAAATAATTTCTATAAATAAATCAAACGGAAAAAATATTAATACAGTTAAAATAAATCAACCAAATAATAATAAAGTAAAAGATGATAAAAATAGAAATAAATATAAGGAAAATACGTTTAAAAAAAACAAAAAACAAGGATATTTAAATATAGGCTCTATAAATGTTAGAACATTAAAAGGGGAAGAAAAGCTTCTAGAATTGGAATATGCTCTAGAACAAACAGAAATAGACATATTAGGAATATCAGAAGTACGAAGGCAGGGAGAAGAATTAATCGAAAGGAAAAGTGATTTCATATTCTATTATATAGGTCAAACACCAGGACAAAGAGGAGTCGGATTCCTGATCAAAAAAAAATGGAGAAATAAGATAATAAATATAAAAGGATACTCAGATAGAATAACGTCATTAAAAATATCCAATAAAACTGACCAAATAATAACAATAATACAAGTATATGCTCCAACAATGGAAACAGATGAAAATGCCAACGATGAATTTTATAAATTGCTAGAAAAAGTAATCGAAGACAACCCTATAAATAAAAAGAACAAATTAATAATCATGGGTGATTTTAATAGCCAGATAGGAATCAGATTAGACGAGGAAAAAATGGTGATGGGGCCATATGGTTATGGGAAGCGCAATGAAAGGGGAGAAAGATTAATACACTTCTGCCTAGAGAAAAATCTTAAAATTATCAACACTTTTTATAAAAAAAGAGCAAGTAAAAAATGGACATGGATAGCTCCAAATGGCATCACCAAAAACGAGATCGATTTTATGTTAACACCTAATCTAAATATAATAAACAAATTCGAAGTAAGTGATAAATTTGAATTCTTTTCGGATCATAGATTGTTGAAAGCTGAAATAAACACCCAAGCACTGTCCAAAAGACCCCAACCGAAGACCATTAATATGCTAGAATGCAAAAAAATACCTAGAAGCAAATACGATGAAATCGAAAATATAATAAGAAATACTAACTTTAACAATAAAAGTAAAATAAAAACACAATATAATGAAATCGAGACATGTTTGAAGGTATTACAAAAAGAGGCTAATATCAAAATAGAAAAGATTTCAATACTCACTGATAATACAAAAAATATCATTAAATTAAGAAATAAATTGAAAATTAAAAGAAATTCCAAAAAAGATCGACTGGAACATAATATAATATGTAAAACTGTCAAATATAATATTAAAAAAGATATAAAAACATATAACGATGCTATTATAAATAATCTAATCGAGCCACATACTTCTATAAAAAGAATAAAAGCAGAAATCTCAACCGGAAGAAAAAAGATACTATCCCTGCTAGATAGCGTTAACAAGTCGCAAACCAATCGGCAAGACATCATCAAAATTGCAACGGAATTTTATAAAAATTTATACCAGGGAAATACAAAAATAGATTGTAAATCATACAAATACGAAGAGAACATCCCCGAAATTCTACAAGTAGAAATAGAAAATATCATCAAAAAGTTGAAAACAGGAAAGACTCCGGGTATCGATGGGATTACAAACGACATATTAAAATATACAATAGACATAATCAAAAAACCATTAACATTACTATACAATAATATATTAAAGACAGGAAATATACCACAGCAATGGCAAGAAGCCAATATTTTGTTAATGTTTAAAAAAGGAAATTCTCGAGATATTAATAACTTTAGACCTCTAACTATTTCATCTAATCTGGGAAAAATTTTTATGAAGATCATACAGAGTAGAATAATAAAAACAATTAATTTTAATCAAGGCATAGAACAGGCGGGATTCAGAGCTGGCTACTCGACTTGCGACCATCTCCATGTGATCAATCAACTGATTGAAAAGGCCAATGAGTATGGGTTTGATGTCTTCTTGGCATTTATAGATTACACAAAGGCTTTTGATTCGGTTTACCAAGACTCCATCTTTGAGGCATTAAACTCACAAGGTGTCGAATTAACATATATAAATATCATTAGAAACCTATACACCGATTGCCGAGCTCGTGTTTCCTTGGATGAGCCCGGGCCGTTCTTTCCTGTGAGGAGGGGGGTGAGACAGGGGGACCCGCTCTCACCCCTACTATTCAACTGTGTACTAGAAGAAATGTTTAAACGATTGAATTGGGAGAGAATGGGCATTAAAATGAACGGTGTTTACCTTAGTAATTTGCGATTTGCTGATGATATCGTACTAATCGGAGCTTCCAGGAGCCAGATATTGCTAATGATACGAGAACTAGAAGATATAAGCCTAACAGTGGGGCTTAAAATAAACCCCCAGAAAAGCGTAATATTAACAAATTCCCTGGATGATACAGTTGGGCAAGAGAAATCCTCAATGCCCTGGAAGGAGGAGACCGTCTATCTGGGACAGACTGTGAGCTTCAGCGATAGAACATCGGAAGAAATAAATAGGAGAATTGCCTTAGGATGGAAAAAATTTTGGGCGCTAAAATTCATTTTAAAAAATAAAGAAATAGAAATAACATCTAAAATAAAAGTGTTCAAAAAATGCATAATACCAACACTAATTTATGGCTCCCAAACATGGGCCCTGACAAAAAAATTAGAACATAAATTGGAAGTAACACAAAGATCCATGTTGAGAGCAATAATGAGTATAAAGAGGTCCGATAGGGTAAGGGTTAAAGATATCTATAAGAAGGCCGGGGTGAGCAATATCGGCGTAACCATTAGAACCCTAAAGTGGAGATGGGCCGGACACTTAACAAGAGTGGAGGCTGGAAGATGGACCAAGACAGTGACGGAGTGGTGCCCCATTGACCAAAAAAGAAGAAAAGGAAGACAGAAGAAAAGATGGGAAGACGAGATAACAATGGTGGCTGGAAGGGACTGGTGCCGAGTTGCTAGACAAAGGAATGAATGGAAAAGACTGGAGGGGGTCTATGCCCGAAAGGGCCAGGTTATATAAGTACTTATATTTGGGAGAGGCCTATGCCCAAACGGGCCTGGTACTTAGTGAAATAATTATAAAAAAAAAAAAAAAAAAAAAAAAATTGTAAACATCTTCTTTTGTATACTTAAAAGTTACCTATTTTTTGTAAATATTCTGTACCATTAAAGGCTAAATAAATAAATAAATAAAATCCTTTCTATAACTCTGTACGGACCGTCTCGAATTTTGTCTAGTTTGTCTCTATTTAATTTATTTCCTAATTCTACATAAACTAAGTCATTTTTCCTAAATGAATAATCCCTTCTTTTTTTATTTATTCTGAATCTGTTTTCTTCAGCTGACTTATTCGAGAATTTTAAAGCTTCTTTTCTATCATATTCCAGATCTCTTTCCTTGCTAAATTCTTCTGGAACTATCTCTGAATGTTTTCCAAGTAGTAAATATTCAGGAGAGAATCTGGTAGAACTGTGTGTTGTTCCATTATATTCTCTGACACATTCTTCTGCCAAAACGGCCCATCCTTTTCCTTTATTTTTAGAATCATTTCTCTTTATCCTCAGCCTATTTGTTAAAGACTGGTTCACTCGTTCAACTAAACCATTTGACTCCGGACAATCAGTACATGTGAATATCAGTTTTATGTTTTTCTTAGTTAATAATTTTTTAAAATCTTCCGACTTTATCCCAGGATACTGATCCGCCAACAGGTTATCTATTTGGTTCGAATCGTCAACCTTTTTTATAAGTTTAATAAAATCTTTTGACGATTGAGTTGTTGATGTCAAAATAAAGACAAATCTTGAGAAATGATCAATGAGCACATGCATGTATCTTTTTTTTGTATATCTGTCTTTGCAACCCCCTATTGTATCCAGGGACATGATTTCAAAGGGTCTTGTTGCTGGACCCAAAATGGATGCTTTTCCCAGCAATCTCTCTCTTCTTGACTTATTTTCTAAACATGCCTTGCATTCTCTGCAATACTTTCGTATTAAAAAATCCATTCCTTTAAAATAGTACTCAGGTCTAATTTTACTTAACATATGTTTTACCCCTATATGACCATAGTAGTTGTGAGTTAAATCTATTATTTTTTTTCCTAAGGACATAGATACAAATATTCTTTTGTTATCATTTATTTTCTTTAAATAAACTCCTTTTTCATTTATAATGTTTTTAGAATTGTTTATTTCAGTGATATTTAAACTTTGGTCTGCCATTATTTGTTCTTGTGTTATTAAGTTTACCACTTTGATGACATCTTCATTATGACAATCACTGAGGACTGGATTTCTGGAAAGGGCGTCGGCCTCAGTGTTTGTGCTGCCAGGGGCGTAAATGATTTCAAAGTCATATTGGGAAAGATAAAGAATTAATTCACCAAGGGGCTCATCTGGTCTTGCATTTACTTTGAAATTTTCCAGGGGTTTGTGGTCTGTGATGACTGTAAATGGTTTATCTATTAGCCAGTATTGCCAGTGTTGTACAGCTTCCTTTATAGCTAAACACTCCAAGTAGATAGCCTTTCTTTTCTTTTGTAGTGGAGTTAGTTTTTTTGAAAAGTAGGCTACTGGATGTAAGAATCCTTCATCATCTTTTTGCTTCAATATTGCACCGATTCCTTCCGTCGATCCATCCGTAAATATGTAACTCTTCTTATTCGGATTAAAAATTAATAATATTGGCGAGGTACATAAAAGCTCTTTTACTTTATTAAAAGCACTCTGACATTTGTCCGTCCATTCAAACTTTACATTTTTTCTTAGTAAATTATGAAGAGGTTCTAACAATTCTACCGATTTGTCTATATACTTATAATAAAAATTTATTTTACCAAGAAATTGCCGTACATTTTTCTTATCTTTTGGAATTTTGAAATCTTTTATTGCTATCAAGTTATCTTTTAAAGGTCTTATTTTGCCTTTTTTAATAATATGTCCTAAATATTTAATTTCATTTTTCGCGATATTGCATTTTGATAATTTCAGCTTAAAACCTTCTTCTTTCAACATCTTAAAAACTAACTTTAAATGTTCTAAATGTTTTTCAAAACTTTCGGAGAAAATAAGGATGTCGTCAATATAATTCATACAGAACGTGTTTAAATTATTTCTCCTAATGGAGTTTGCAAGAATTCTTTGAAAGATTCCAGATGAAGCTCGAAGTCCAAATGGGAGTACATTCCATTGAAAGTGGCCATTTTGTGTTACAAAGGCCGACTTTTCCCTATCCTTTCTTCTTAATGGTATAGACCAAAAGGCCGAATTAACATCCAATGCCGTGAACCAGTTGCAATTTCCTGCCTTTATCATTATATCATCAATTCTTGGGAAAGGATGAGACTCAGGTAATAAAATCCTGTTTAGACATGAATAATCGATACATAGACGTGATTTTTTTCCTTCGTCTTTCTTATAAGCCAATGTTACTGGAGCCGCAAAAGGCGAGCTTGATTCTTCAATTAGATTCATTTCTAAAAGTTTTTTTATTTGACTGTCTATTTCATTCTGTGTTGTGACAGAACATCTATAGGGTTTTTTATATATATATTGATAATCACGCAATTTTATTTGAGCCTCTGTATCTTTTATTTTTCCTACATCGAATTTGTTTTTTGCAAATAATTCATTATTTTCTTTTAATAATAAAAATGTTTTATCTTTTTCTTTTGCATTTAAATGATTTAAATAGTGTCCATATTCTTCTAATTTTATATATTCGTCTATATTTATATTATACAATGTATTATTAAATATAATTTTATTTTTTTTATTAATATGGTTTAAGGAAAAATCATTTGTTAAAGTTTTATTTTTAAATTGGTTTGAATTATTTTCTAAACCTTTAATATCTTTATTTTTATTTAATGGTATATTTTTAAAATTTATTCTTTGAAATATTTTTAATTCATTATTTTGACATAGTTTAAATTCCGTTATTAAATCTAATCCCAGAATCAATTCAAAGGAAAATTTATTATTATTAATACAGAATATATTTACTTGTTTTTCTATTAAACCTATTTTTAATTTTAAAGAAATTTGCCCATCAACACGACAAAAACCAGCTAATGTTTTGAATAAAATTTTATTGTGGTCCTTCAATTTATCATTTAATCCTTTCACCACATTTAAATTGATGATTGATATATTAGAACCGGTGTCATAGATTCCTTTTAAATATCTATTCTTATTAATTATTACATTTAATTTGATCAGCTGGGTTTTATCGCAGGGCATAATTATTTTTTTTTTAACCAATTCATTAAATTGTTCTTCACCAAGCATTACTTTTGGGCGTGTTTTATTTTGTTTTATATTAATGTTGTTTTTATGTAATGGAATATTCTCATATTTCTGCAATATACTTATGAGATCATCAGATTTCTTTATTTGAAATTTATCTAATTCATGTTGAATTTTTAATGGTAATCCAATGACAATTAAATTAATTTTAGTTTGTTCTGAGATATGAGGGTCCGAATCTATTAAAAGATTTTCTTTCTCAATGCAATAACTTATTATGGAGCCCCCTAGAAATTTAAAATTAAAAGCTTTTCTAACTTGGGACCATCCTCTCTTTTGAAAAGTTAATAAGATTGATTTTTTCCAATCTTCCCATAAATGTAGATTTTTTTTTAGATTTAATTCATACCAATTTTTAGCAATGTCTGCCAAAAAATATTTTAATGCTTGAATTTTTATTGTTTCATTTTGTAGATCGAACCTCAAACATTCTTTTTCAAATTTTTCAATCCATACATCAACATCTTGGTTTTTGCCTAAAAATATTTCTAAATTGAATTTTTTTTCAATATCCTTTAATACGTGGATTGAATTATTTATATCAATGGTGTTATCCATGTTAGTTAAATTAATAGAATTATTTAATTGTTCTTCAAGCAATTCGCCTTTAAAAATGAAATTATCATCATTGTCTAAATATAATTTCCTTATATCTTCATCTAGATCCACCTTTGGGTTTCTGAAATTCCCGACCCTTGTCATACCTTTACAGGCTGCCTGAATAACGCTTAATTTCATCAGCTTAAGGTGATGAGATTCGTGACGGTACTTTACAGGAAATAAGTAAGTCAGGGAAGAGCCCTGGAAACTGATAGCGTGGAAAGAACTCACCATAGCGCCATCAACTTGCTCCTTGACCATATGTATTATAACCTTCGCTGCCATCTCGGAAGAAGCTCGATTTGTTTTATAAGTGAGGGATTTATTTGGAGATAAAAGAAGTGAGATGTAGTTTCTGAAATGTATAAAGAAACAAATCTCAAGTCTCTTGGTAGCGTAACTTGGTTAAATTCATAAGGGGAAAAGATATATAACAAAATAATGGTGGATAGATGTTTCTATGATGAATGCTTGTTTCTTTCTGTTCGTGTGTGTCTGGCTCTGTTCAATCCAACGCCCTCCCGTGGCCAAACCCGAACTTACATATATATATATATATATATTTATTAATCTATTTATTAAACAACAAAATAAAATACGGATGGTTGACTCCCGCTTTTTTTTAAATGAATTGTATTAACATTTTTTTATATTTAAAATATTTTAAAATTCATTATTTAATTTCGAAATAAAATTAAAAATATTTATTTTTAATAAAATATATATATATATTTATTAATCACTCTCAAAAAAAACAAAAACAAAAACAAAAAAACATATAATTCTTGCAAAGAGAGTAAAAATGCTATGTTAATTAACTAAATATATCAGTCTAATGGGTAAAGGCACTGTTTTGAATAGTCAACTTAGCAGGATCGAAACCGGCGGAAAAAAAATTTTTTTTTTTTTTTTATCTATTATTTTTTAATAAATTACTATTTTATATTTATTTATTCATTGTTCTTTTATTAAATTTAATATTTATTAATATTATTTATTATTAATTTATATATGGACAAATGACACTCATATTGAAATTTGACTCCAGCCTTTTTTTTAAAAGATATTGTATTAATATTTTTTTTATATTTAAAATATTTTAAAATTTTTTATTTAATTTCGAAATACAATTAAAAATATATATTTTAATAATATTTTATAATTATAAATTACGATATATATTTATCATTCTTCCAATAAAAAAAAAATATTCATGCACTTAGAAACATATCTAATAATACATATTTATGTATTATTGAGGACCCCAAGTTCCATTCATTTTAATCAGATTGATGCAATGATGCAACATTTAATAATTGTAATCAATAATTTAAGAATTGTATATCAGCTCGGTGTCCCAAGTATTAATATTACCAGCCAAACCCAATATAATAATGAATTATTTTTTTTTAACTTAATTACCTAGCCGAGGCTCGGGGTCCCGGTGTGATCTTAATATATTGTCAGAATTAGATAAATAATGTAGAGAGAAAAATTATTTAAAAATAGATATTTATTTAAATGAAATAAAATTATTTAATTTACAGAATGAAAATGTCTATAATAATGTCTAAACATTTTTTCGAGCGACAGCTCGGTATCCCAGGTATTAATATTACCAGCCAAACCCAATAATAATGAATCATTTTTTTTAACTTAAGTACCGAGCCGAGGCTCGGGGTCCCGGTACTATATATTTATGTATATAATATATATATTTGTTGATCTCTTTTAATTTGGAACATATAATTTACTATTAAAAAACAGTAAAGAATATAGAAATTTCAAGAAATAACATAACATCCATTGTTAATTTTTAATATATCACATTTCATATTAATCACCTATAAATATTATGACCCTTGAACCTTACATTTGAGCAATTATTGAAATTCCAATTTCCGATATTAAATTTTCTTTTGATTTATTTTCCTAAAGTGGTAATTAGTAATTTGTTATATAAAATATAAAAATTCTATATCTAATAGGTTAAATATAAAAAAGTAGAACGGTGCACGTCATCCATGGGTAGGGACAGTGATGGGATTCAACCGGTTCGCGCGAACCGGTTGTTAAAACATTTTAAGATCGGCGAACCGGTTGTTAGAGCTCGTCACCGGAGCCCGAGAAAGAAGGCAATCGCAACTCAGCATTATTTGAAAAATATTACACAGAGCTTGCAGAACGATTTACGCTATTACAGCATACGTTTCGTCAGCTGATTTATTCTCGACGCTACTGAACAGTGCAGAGAGCGCAGCTGTGTGGCCGGGTGGGGTAGATTTTGGTCGTGAGTGCAGTTATCAGTTCTCGAGGTTACAGCACAGACTATCTATAAGATGATTGTATTATTATTGATGAAGCTTCTTCAGTGTCAATGAAACCCGTACTGGTGGTTTTCGTCAAGGTAGAAGATTCTGAAATATCTCCATTTATTTTAGTTGAGTTAGTTCAATTAGAAAAGCAAAATGCCGAATCTATATTCAATGTGTTAATGAATTGTTTAAGTAATGTCGGATTTGATAATGAATACTTGAAGAAAAATTTTATAGCTTTCTGCATCGATGGAGCTAGTGTAATGCTTGGTAGAAAATCTGGAGTCAGTGCTAGAATTTTAAATTGTTTTCCAAATGTTATTGTATGGCACTGTCTAAATCATCGTCTTCAGCTTGTTTTGGATGATTCAATTAAAGACATTAAGCAAGTTAATCACTTCAAAACTTTCATAGACAAGATTTATGTGACTTTTCATCAATCAAGTAAAAATCAGCAGGAACTTTTTAATATCTCAAAAAATCTTGGACATGAAATTCTGAAAATTGGAAGAGTATTCGGAACAAGATGGGCGGCTTGCAGTTTGAGGTCAACAATTGCAGTTTTGCGTGCATATCCATCATTGCACCAGTTTTTCAAATCGGACGCAAAGTTTTCGGGTATGCAAAAACGGTTTGAAAATAAAAGTTTTCTTAAAGATTTGTTACTTATGATTGATATTTTAAGCGAAATTTCTTTATTATCAAATGCATTACAACAACAAAATATGAATTTGTTAAAAGCTGAAAATTTGATAATTCGAACAATCAAAGCTTTTGAAGTGCTGAAAGAAAGGAAAGGATTGTATGAACAAAAATTAGAAGAAACTATAAATTCAAAAGAATTTTAAAATGTAGCGTTTATTGAAAATTCCCATATTGCTTGTTTGCCGCGTGAAAAGCTTTTGAAAAGCATAATCGAAAATCTAAATTTGAGATTAATGAATTCGGGCACTTCCTTGGCAGCAGGCAACGGCAATATTGGAAACTCAACTTGTCTATCATTTATCAAATATCTGGAACCTAATCAATGCAACATCGAAGATATTATTGTTCCATGGAAAGAAGCAGAAGATCAACTTTTCCAGTTTTCTAAAATCTTTAATTATGAAATAAATATAAATAATTACAGAGAGTTTCTTGAAAATTTCTTAAGAAATACAGATAAATGCGATATCCCCAAAAGTATTCAGAAGGCAAAAAATATTTTGAACACAATAGCCGTCAGTTCAGCAGAAGCTGAAAGAGGCTTTAGCCTTATGAATAATATATGCACAGAAAAACGAAACAAACTGCTCGTTTCAAATATAAGCAATATAATGATTATTAATTTGAATGGTTTGCCTTTAAAAGATTGGGATCCAGTACCGATAGTGAAAAAATGGTTAAGGAGCAACCATAGTTCGGATGATCCTCGTGTAAAAACAATAACAGAAGTAGAAGTCACTGAAAACCAGAGGGCTATTTGGAAATATTTAAAATAATTACATATCTTAATGTCCAATTTAAATAAATATACTATTTTTAATTTTAGGAAAATTTTGTGTTTTTAATCCCTTAACGCACAATTATTTTTACGATTTTACAAATATCCCTGCGAACCGGTTGTTGATCAAATTGAATCCCATCACTGGGTAGGGACCATAATAATCTTCTCTTTATCTTTCCAATTTTAGAAGTGAATGATATATTTTTAAATAAACTAAGTTTTCTACTTTTTTTATTACTATAATTTTTAAGTTATATTTCTTTTTGTATATATTTGTTTTATTTGTACTTTAATTTATAAAAAAAAAAAAAATTAAAAATAAAATTTTATATATTTGTTACCTTTATAATAAATTCATGTAATATTTTTTTTTTTTGAAATACAAATTTTAAACCTGTTAAAATCAATATTATTCATTAGAAACGAATCCTGAATGAAAACATTTTTTAGAAAGTTATTTAATTATAAATTATATTAAAAAGTAATTCAAGATTTTATGTTTTTGATTTCAAAGAATCAATTTGTTAGATAATCTAAATTAATTTAAAAAAATATATAAACACTTTAATTTATTTAAAATAATAAATACATAATAAATGATAATAAATTGATGAACAAAAAAGTAGTAGAATAGTAAGAAATGTTAATTATTAACTTTATCTTTAATTTGTGGAATTAGTTTTTTAATTTTTGTCACGTCAGGTGAATAGCCCCACATAATTAAATTCACATGATCCTTGGCTGGAAGGCCTCGTAAAGGTTGATCTGTTTCGTACATTGGACGATATTCTGATTTTATAGACTCATATAAAGGTTTTAAAATATGATTTCGATGAATATCCCAAGTCACACTAGATTCATCATCCTTATTTACCTGAAGAAATATAAAATTTGTTATAAAATAGTCTTAGCAATTTATATATATATATATATATTATTTATTAAATATATTATTATTAATTACTTTAAGTACTCTTAAGCGTTTTAAATCCCCTTGTGCTTCTTCATAAATTTCCAAAAAGGATGGTTCATCAAATTTGAGTCCATGATGATCGGCTAGTACTTTGTAGGCTCTCACAGTTTCTACTGGTAAATATGAAAAATTTTCTTTGCTTCTTCCATGAGCACGATAATCATCCAACCATTTATCAAAAACGTCAATGGCTTCTTTTAAATGCCCTACTTTCTCTTCATCTTTAGTCCGTTTCACAATTACTTTAGCACGGCTACACATTGATTGTATTACCTAAAAGTAAAATATTTTATTAAATAATAATAATAATAATAAAATGTTTTCATTGAAAAGAAAGAACAGTCTACTATTTTATATTTTTCCATGAAATTATGATTTCCAATATTATCATATTCCAGCAAATAGCAAATAAATGATTTTTTAGTTTCCGCATAATTCCATAATTCTCTATTTTATAATTCTAATCATTATAAGATCATAAAATTGCTCCATCAAGCAGCTATTGTGAAGAATTTTATTGAAAAATTAATAGAAGTTATGATCATTTTCTAATGAGTCTAATGTCATCAACAACTCAATTCCAAAATAATATACTTTCAAATATTTATTCAAAAATTTTATATGTTAACACAAAAAGCAATTAAAATTCAAAATTTCTTATGTAAATATAAATAGTATAGAAAAAAATTATAAAAACAGTTAAATTGCCTGAACATGTATTTTCTAATGTTTTGGCCATGTGAGCCCAAGGATCTATGGAAAATACTTGGCCTCAACAACCACATTTTTCCAACATTCATTCTCTAATCCAATCCAATTCCATTCCATCCATGATCTCTATTTGATTTGATATTAGTTTTCTATATGATTATTACCTTACTTTCGGACGTTTTTCTTTTGGTTCTCTCACAAATAAACTTTTAAATAATATTTCTTCTCTCATGTCTCATGTCCTGCCTGCACATATGAAATCTTTTCTACTAACCCTAAATCTATTCCTGCTTCTAATGTCATAGTCACATTCTTATAATACAACAAATAAATTAATAGTTTTTTATAAAATATATTTATAATTTATAGGTGAATATTGAATTAATTAATAAAAGTTTCAATATATAAAATTGGCTGCCCCTTTAAATTTTTATTAAATCTATTTTAATCTCTCTATCTATCTATCTCTGTAGCTGTACGTAACTTTAAAGTTCTTGGCTGCAGCAACCACATTCCTCCAAGTACCCCTATCCTGAGCCACAACCACTCTCTCTCACGTCCCTTCCTACATTGTACACCCTCCTGGACCTTGCCCAATCGGTCTCCCCACAAATATATTTTTCGCTAGTCTATCACCTATTCTTGTCACGTAAACTGCCCATCTCAACCTTCTTAATTTTATTAGTCTAGCTATGTCTGGAGATGCATAGGAGTCATGCAATTCCTCGTTATGCAGTCTCCGCCATTCCCCGTTGATCTCATCTTTCTTTGATCCATAAATGCTGCGAAGAATCCTAATTTCATATGCTTTAAATCTACTCTCGCCTCCCAGGGTCATAAACCATGTCTCACACCCATATAATACAAGCGGAAAAATAATTGTTAAAATAAATTTTAATAAAATTTTTTCTAGAAATGGCTTTGTCTCTTTTTTAGGTTTCTTCTTTTCAGTTCGAAAAACAATAAAATAAAAGAAATAGGACAAATATTTGTAAACAGAATTGAATAAATACCTGGAATTGATATGAAATATCTCGACCATTAAGTAACCTTAATGTCTCTTGAGCTTTTTCTTTATCTTTGAATCCTGCCCCTTGTACCGTGCTCTCTGTCGCTTCCGTTCCAAATAATTTTCCATTATTCCACCCTGATGAAGCTTTCTTATTAGCATCTTTCTCTTCTCCTCTGGATTCACTTGATTTAGTTTGAACATCTTTTTTACTTGCAGCTTCATTTTCTTTTATTGTCTCCAATTCTTCATTGGACGTTTTCTTCTGTTTCTTTTCCTTTACATCACTTTCCTCTGATGAATTGCGATCTGAACTTTTCCGTTTTTCTGCTTTTGATGGTGGCATTCTAAAATAAAAATAAACATATTAACAGAAATAAATAATAATAATTTTATATTAATAATAATGTTCTATAATAATCTTCTCTTGAGTAATTACCAACGTCGGGTGGACCTGAAGAAGAAGTAATAATAAGTTTAAATAAATTATATATATATATATATATTACAATTATTAAATGTTGCATCATTACATCAATCTGATTAAAATGAATTGAACTGGGGTCCTCAATAATACAAACAAACAATTTTAGCTAGCATAATAAGATTAATCCAAGTAATATCGTCTATTTCTATTCGACACTATTTTCAGTTATGAAATGAACAGTCAGTAGAGAGTAACAAAATTGTAATTGAACACCGCCGTTTTTTAAAATAATTAAATTATTTTATAAACATAAACACTTAGTGAGAAGTTCTCAGGGAGGTAGGCAGCCCAATTCATTTAACCATCCATGTTACATAAGGCAAAATAATGTCATAACACTCCCTTTTTACCGACCGACGATAGTAAGGGAGGTATTGTTTTCACACCAAATTTCACATGTGGAGATTTTTACATATCTCCACGAATCATGCATTTTCTTAACAGAAAAAAGTATTTTTAGCATGATGTCTGTCTGTCCGTCTGTCCGTCCGTATAGATGTGTACAGCCTGAACGGCTCAACCGATTTTGATGAAATTTGGTATATTTACTTAATGCATCAGTGGGATGAATTGATCAACTTTTGGTGCAAATCCGGAAACCGGAAGTGGTAGTATTAGCGATCGACGATAGTAAGGGAAGGGTTATTTTCACACCAAATTTCACATGAGGAGATTTTTTTATATATAACCACGAATCGTGCACTTTGTATTGGTTTTATCCTCGGGAAAATCATATTTATTAGTTTTTTCTTGATTTAAAATTATATGACGTCATCCAGCCATTCATGACATCACAGCCTGGTCTTGCATATATATTATAAATAAAATAAAATTAAAAATATTTATATTTATTATTTATGTATCCATATCTGTTTTTTATTACATTAATAGATATATTAAAATTATTTGAAATTGTTTCTCTAGCTGGAAATTAATTTACTTCAAACCGTCGGTCGGTTCGGACCTGGCCACAGGTCAACTTATTTCAAATTTAAAATAGAGGGAGAAAAAGAGTTTCAATTATATTCGAATAGTCGATATATTCTATACATCAGTATTTTTTTTCTGAATTTAATACCAAGTTGATTTTCAAAATTTTCTATTCTTTATGCATATGATTGATTACATGTGTTAAAATTTAAACAAATTCAAATATTCTAATTTTTAAATTTATATATAATTTAATATTATTTTTTCGAGACTAATGGCAAATACCGGTGGCCCTAATCAGAGCAAGAGAAGACTCCTTAAGGTAGCGGCCCAGTCGATGATGTTATATGGATCGGAGATTTGGGCTTTACAACTATATTTTAAGTGAAAAAATGATTTCTTGGTTATATAAAAATTAAAATATTATTCGTTATATCTTTATTATACAGAAAAGTAGGCGTGTTAATATAAAATATATTATTGGGACACCGAACTATCACTCGACCCTTTAACCAATTTATACAATTTATTTTTATATACTTTAAAAATTTTACAATTTTTTAATTATTTATTATAATTGTTAAATGGGATTTATAAAAATGACCCATTAAAAATTTGTTTCCTAAAATGTTTCAAATTAATTAAAATAAATTGTATAAATGTTCATTTATAAAATCTATATATCTGTGTGTCTGTTTTTCGATTTTTTAAATTTTGATTTTGGATTCGATTAGAGCTTAAAATGTGTAAATATAAAGTGGTCTTGGTTTTTTAAAATTCGTTTGGGAACATGGTCAAATCAGCAGTCAAAGTTGAAAATTCCCCATATATTATAACTACTGTAATTAGTATTATTATAATGTAAAATTATAAAGAAAAAATGTTTAGACATTATTATAGACATTTTCATTCTGTAAATTAAATAATTTTATTTCATTTAAATAAATATCTATTTTTAAATATTTTTTTCTCTCTACATTTTTATCTAATTATCACAATATATTAAGATCATACCGGGACCCGAGCCTCGGCTCGGTAATTGAGTTAAAAAAAAATAATTCATTATTATATTGGGTTTGGCTGGTAATATTAATACTTGAAACACCGAGCTGATATACAATTCTTTAATTATTTATTACAATTATTAAATGTTGCATCATTGCATCAATCTGATTAAAATGAATGGAACTTGGGGTCCTCAATAATATATAAATATGTATTATTAGATATGTTTCTAAGTGCATGAATATTTATTTTTATTGGAAGAATGATAAATATATATCGTAATTTATAATTATAAAATATTATTAAAATATATATTTTTAATTTTATTTCGAAATTAAATAAAAAATTTTAAAATATTTTAAATATAAAAAAAATATTAATACAATATCCTTTAAAAAAAGGCGGGAGTCAAATTTCAATATGAATGTAATTTGTGACGTCATATATAAATTAATAATAAATAATATTATAATAAATATTAAATTTAATACAAGAACAATGAATAAATAAATATAAAATAGTAATTTATTAAAAAATAATAGATTAAAAAAAAAAAAAATTATTTTAAGCCGGTTTCGATCCTGCGAAGTTGACTCGTCAAAACAGTGCCTCTAACCCACTGGTCTAAGATAATTAGCTAATCTTTTTACCATCTTTCGACACCAAATACCAAACCATATTTTATTTTGTTGTTATTTTTTTTGAGAGAGATTAATAAATATATATATATATTTTATTAAAAATAAATATTTTTAATTTTATTTCATGTTACACACAAGTAGTTAATTTAACAAAACTCAATAATAAATTAACATATGTTTTTATTTATAATTAATAAAATACTTTCTTAATAATAATTATTTGTTTTAATATTAAAATGAATTATATATTAATTGTAGATAATAATTAGAGATTATTTTCCTTTAGATATTATTATAGCTAAAAAATGAACGGAGTGTGATATTATCGTAGCAGTTAATTTTTTATACATATATTAGATATTATTTCGAATGACAATAATTTATATTGTATTTTATAATAATATAAAATCTTAAAATAGCGATTGCTGTAATTCAAAAGATAGTAAATATTGATGCGATGTGTATTTTTTTTAACACACTTTACTTAACTCACAGTGTCAGGTTGTCCGTGTGTTGTTTGTCCGCGGCATTTTATAATCGATATTTCAACAACTTCCCGTCATTCAATCAACTTGAAATTTTGCATACGCGCTTGCTCCTGCTAATAATACACGAATCAATTGAAAAATCCACTGAATTATTTATCTGTTAGTGGTAATTAATTAATTAAACTTTCATATGCGGAATATGGAATAGTTCACTATTTCAATCATAGATGGCGATAGCAGTTCTACAGACGCTGAAGCCCTGCGATATGCCGCAGTATTATTATTAAGTAATAATACTGTATTATCTGACCGGCAAAGTTTTAATCACGCTAACTAATAAAATCTGGCCCGAGAAATATTTAAAATAACGACTACATTTATTTACGTACGACTAAAAAGTATAAAATAAATTTAAGTAAAAAGAAATATTTTTAAAAAAACACACTTTACTTAAAATTGCACTAACAAGTAAAAAATAAAATCACTGTAAAGTGTGTGCGCCCAATAGTGGAAGCAAATGTTTTACGGTGTTATTATAATTTGAGCGCACACACTTTACAGTGATTTTATTTTTTACTTTTTAGTGCAATTATAAGTAAAGTGTGTTTTTTTAAAAATATTTCTTTTTACTTAAATTTATTTAATTTTATTTAAATGATTCCTGAATGTTTTTTTTTAAATTTTAATGAAAAATATATCATTTTTGTTTTTTAATATATGAAAACATTTAATAGTTGATTTGTATTTAAAAAAATAATGAATGTATTTTGATATTATTATTTTATAAATGTTTTTTTTCGATTTTCTTTAAAGTATAAAGGAAATAGAAATAAAATCTAAAATTAATAAGATAGTTAAGAATTAAGAATGAATTATTCAGTTTGTTGGAATTTATTTTCAGGGTCGGCATATCAGATATGATTAGTGTGATTACCTATATATTATAATATACAAGTACAAGGGCGCCGGTTTTAGAGGCAGCAATACAAACTAATACAAATAATTCTATATAAATAAATAATAATAATTAATAACTAAATTAAGTATATTTTTTATTCTTAGTGGCGGGTGTTGAATAAATATTCTAATAAAGATTTATAATACATAAGGTCCTATTTATCTTTTTACATTTGAATAAGTTTTAAATGTAATTATTTTCAGAATAATAAATATTTAGTTTAGGTAAATATATAGTAAGTATTATTTATTGATTAACTGACACTTAAATGCACGTCACGTTTGAAGTAATTCAAGTTCGGTATTATTTTACGGGATGAGTTTATTTGTGATTGTTTTTACGTTCATAGGATTATCGGATAAGTCTGGGCTTTTACCTTTCACTAGAGTTTCAGTTTCACTAAATTTCACTTATTCCAGCCATATTATTATTATTTCACTTTTTCTCGTTGGAGATCAATCTTTAAACTTACATTGGAAGACACGCAATTGCAGATTGAACTCAACTATAATCACGATTACAAAAAATCTGTTCTAAAGTAGCCATAAAAATAATAAGAATGTCGTTTTCAAAAATAACTAATATTACCATTCTAATGATAGTATTCTAAATTTTACAATATTCTCTCTCAAAAGTGTATAGCAATTTTAGAAAAATACCATTTGCCTGGATAAAAGCTATTTGGCTAAATCTTTGTTGGACAAATAGCTTTATATCCATTGAATTCAATTTTTTCATGTTATTCATTTAATCATTCTAGACCAGGATTTTCCAAACTGTGGGGCGACAATTTTAAGAAAAATATAACGTATATTTCATCTATAATAAAACATTAATATCAATATAAACAATTTTTTACAAATCTTGATAAATGAGCACGTTTAGTAGAAGATAAAAAATTATGAGTGGCACAAACTCATCAATAATACATAAGATTCGATAAACTCTATAATAATACACATTCATCCATCCATCTCATTAAATAATAATATCCATTATTATTATTATTATTATTATTTTATTTTTTGGTACGTAAATAAACATAAAAATAAATTAAAAAATGTGTTTGTATTATTTTATTACAATAGAGGGGATGCGTGAAATAATAATAAATATAAATAATACATGATATCATTTGATATATATAATAAATATTAATATATATTAACGAAGTAAATATCAGCTGCTGTTAAATTTTCAACTAAAAATAAAATTATAGAAATACATTGCTATTTCAATTAGCCAGAATAAAATTTTAACCTTCTAAATTATTGGTCACGAGATCAAAATCAAAATGCGAAAAGTGTCTTATTATTTTTCTTCAAAACATTCGATAATGATGAAATTAATCATATATATATATTTATATATATATATATCTTATCTTCTTATACGAGTAAAAATTGTTTCTCTGTTTCTCTGTTTCATTGTTCTCAAAAACCGCTCTAACGATTTTTTTGAAATTCACAACAGAGATAGTATTTATAAAGAAAAATTGAGTTTTATTGATCTCATCTCACGAAACTTTATTAGTTCTTCTTAATTTAAATTTATAATATATGGATGACGTCACAACCACCGCCTGTGAGATATATATATCTATTCTTAAAATAAAATTAAAAATATTTATATTATATTCATATATTTGATTTTTTTTTTATTTCATTAATAGTTTTACATTTAAATTATTTGAAATTGTTTCACACAACGTTTTGAAGATTTATCTTTATATTCGATTCGATATATACTAGGAGAATTAAATGACGTTATCAATTTATTATACTCCGGTAAATATTATAAAATATTATTTACTAAATATTCAAACAATATCAAATATTCAATTAGATAAAACATTTATTTGTTTTTGTGTTCTTGTTTAAAATACATTTTAATTTAATCAGTAAATTAATTATATATATTATTATTGTAAATGTTATATCTATCTATGTGTCCCTTCATACATTTTGAATTCACCCATAATATATCTTATATTCTTATATACTTACTTGAATATAATTTAAAAAGTTTTAAAAGTTTTTTTTTAATATTTTATGAATTCAAATCGTCAATTGAAAATGAAAAATCCAATTATGAGATCAATTATTCATATAATTTTAAATGTTTTCGTGTTTTATAAATAAAATATTAAAAAAATAAACTTATAAACAAAATATTCTTTGAATTATTTTGAAACATTTTAGGAAACAAATTTTTAATGGGTCATTTTTAGAAATTCCATTTAACAATTATAATAAATAATTAAAAAATTGTAAAATTTTTAAAGTATATAAAAATAAATTGTATAAATTGGTTAAAGGGTCGAGTGATAGTTCGGTGTCACAGGTATATATTTTATATCAACACGCCTACTTTTCTGTTTGTATGTTATTATTTGAATGGCGAGGAAAAATTAATGGAGGTTTGAAATTAATAGTGATAAGAAAAAATATTTAGTGATAAAGAGGAACAGTATTAATTAATATAGAAAATATAAAATTTGAATATGTAGAAAAATTGAATGTAATCACGAAGGATAATAATATTTGAGAAGAATTTAAATGGAGGTATCAATCGGGAAACGCCTGTTATCATGCAGTAAAGACCATGGACGCATAGGAAGGGACGTAAGAGAGATGGGACAAGGGCTCAGGATAGGGACATTTGGAGAAATGTAGCCAAGAACTTTCGAGTATCTTTGAGTTATATAAATAGATAGATATAACATTTACAATAATAATATATATAATTAATTTACTGATTAAATTAAAATATATTTTAAATAAGAACACAAAAAGAAATGAATGTTTTATGTAATATACTGATTGAAACAAAATGGATGAAAACCTTTTACTACTTTTAACCAAATACGATGTACCACTCGGGGGTACAGGGGGCGGAGCCCCCGTCCAGCTGTGAAGAGCGCCGAAGGCGCTCGGACCAGCTGGTGAATATTTAATATTAAAAAAGGTGTAAAAATCTCTGTTCTAGACTGTTCTATCAATTAATTTTTATAATTACTATCATTCCAACACCTTAAATAAGATAAAAAATATTTAAAAATTAAAATATTATGTATAACTGATTAAATTATCTATTATATTATGATTAGTAATTGATTCATTCTTTTAATTAAAAGCTTTTCCAATGCCAAATGAATATAGACAAGGTAAATATTTACTTTCACTTCCCATTCATTCACTCACGTCTTTTTTACTTCTCTCTTATCGATCTATTCTTATTTTTGGCATACATAAAAAAACCTTGGAAATAAAAATGTTCTCCCTAAAGTGTATGTTTATATAAATATTTAATGAACATTTGAAAAAGGTTAATCTAATAAATATTTAAATAGGAATTATTTTAGATCATCAAGTGTTAAGGAAATAAAAAAAACTTAAATTAGGAAAATTCTATTTTAAAAAAGAGATACAAAAAAGTGGGTCATCGATTATTTGGCAAATTGTTATGTTAATTTTAAATAAATAAATTTGCATTAAAAATATTATATTAAATTATATATTTAAATCGTATTAATAATTATGAATATTATTTTGTTTATTGGTTAAAAATAGATAATTATTTAAAGAACTCTATGATACATGTTTGTGCATTTATGTAAAAGTTGTTAATGCTTCCAAATATATTTGTGATACTATCATTAAAGTTTTTAAAATTTAAAATAAATTTAAATCTTTTCTATATTTAACTTTATATAAGTATTTATTTTAAACAGGGGTCATTCGTTCACAGAATAATCTTAAATATAAGAATAAATGATTCTATGTAAAGGGGTGTAATGATATTTCTACATTAAAAAAAATTTCCAAACAGTTCTATTTGTAGACTTTGTTTTAATATCAATTTTTCCAAACAAAAGATCACAGCGAACCGGAAAAAAAATCTGTACATTTATTCTTTCTACAAACTTATATTGCAATGGTTAAATATATAATGGTTAAATTGGCATTTTGACCTATATGCGCAGTAATACTTTGTCCAACTCGTGTATATATGAAAAATGATTGATAATAACAACATTATAAATCACTGTTGTTATATAGGTATATAAATTTTGAGATAATAAGAATAGTAAAAAAATAATCTTAATTTATTCAACATTTTAAAAATAATAATAAAATTTCTATATATAATAATGAAAATAATTACTGACCCGAAAACTACTGTTTATTGTTTTGAAATGATGAGAAGTTTTAAATCTATTAATAAGATATATAAACAATTAGTCAAAAATATCTACTCACTCTGTTTACATTAGCATATATAATTAGAGTTGATAAATTTTCATTTCCGGAAGAGTTGTTTCCTTGGTTGATATTAATTTCTTCTATTTTTTTTTTAATTATTATTTATTATTTATCATTAATTCACCTAAAGTTTCTTTTAATTATAGTATGTTTTAAATTTTAAATCTAATTCAGAGAGTGGGAGAGGAGTTTGTTAAAGAGTGTAAGTGAAAGTTGTATTAACCATCATCAGTTTATTTTGAGCATATGATTTACTAGCTGCTCTGATCGCCTCCGGCAATCTTCATACCTAGACGGGGACCCGCCCCCTGTACCCCCGAGTGGTAATTAGTATTTGGTTGAAAGTAGTAAAAGGTTTTCTTCCATTTTGTTTCAATCCGTATATTACATAAAACATTCATTTTTTTTGTGTTTTTATTTAAACTATATTTTAATTTAATCAGTAAATTAATTATATATATATATTATTATTGTATATGTTATATCTATCTATTTATATGGCTCAAAGATACTCGAAAGTTTTTGGCCGCAACAACCACATTTCTCCAAGTCTCCCTATCATCCTGAGTCACATCCATCCAACTCCTACCCTCTCCCATCTCTCTTGCGTCCCTTCCTGCGCATCTTTGGTCTTCCAAGCTAACGTTTTGCAATCGGTCTCCCCACCAATGTCTTTTTCCTCTCCCATTCTAGCCACGTGCCCTGCCTTTCGCAGCCTTTTCGCTTTTATAAGCCTAACTATTTCTCGAGATGCATAGAGATCATGAGATTCCTCGTTATGCAGTCTCGGCCATTTCCCGGTTACCTCATCTTTCTTTGGCCCATAAATGCTATCTGGTCCCAATTGATCTGTCCATAACTAACTTTCTCCCCAATTTCTTACTTTTTATTTACTACCTAAGACAAATTTGAAGATCAAAATTTGAAAAAGTTTATCCGGATCGATTGAGTCTTAGTTATGCTTTACTAAAGTCTACAAATAATTACTGAACACAAATATTGAATTCGCGGTTTTTTTTCCTAATATCTGTCATAATGAAAATATCTTAATTAATGTTGATCGATTTGGCCTGAACCCGCAATGATATCTCCTAATATTTCCTCCGCCTATAGTTCGTTAGTATTTTTTTATGTTATAATAGAGTATAATATTTCTTAATCAGTTCATTTTGATATTTTATTTTCATTACTTGATTTTTATTCAATATTTTTAATTATAATGAAATTTGAGAAAATGCAAAGTTAGAAACCTGAGACAATTTATAAAAATAAAATTAACATAATTAACGTTATAAAACTATAGATAAATTACCAATAAATCCAATCATTAATAGTATTAATTTAAATTAATTGATATTTGTTTTTTTATTATTAAGTTCATTTATTAATTTTTTTAGATCAAAGTTAATTTCCTCCCTTAAAAGAAACTTATCTAATTCTGTGGTGCTAGGTGATTTGAAAATTATTAGTCGCAACAGGAAGATTTCGCTTACAGTTTCTGTTCTCTCCGACCTCCATCCAACACTTTTTCGCACTCTTTTAACCACGTGATCTATATATTTAATTTTTTTTGATTCATATAATAAAATTTAAACAAATAAAAATTTTCACTTTGTCAATTTATATAAATTTCAATTTAAACTGATTGTGTGTCATACGCTTTGCCAAGACTGAATAATTTGTGTACAGAAATATTGAATGTTCTTAGCGAGATTTGATATAATGTTGTCCGATTTGTGTCCTTAATCTGAATTAGAAGAAAATTATAAATTGCCTCCTCTTCCAGCCCAATTCATTTACCCATCCATGTTGCATTAAGCATCTTAATTTCTTAACAATTCGTTTTTTTTAAATTTAAAATAGAAGGAGAGAAAGAGTTTTAAATTATATTCGAATAGTCTATAAAGTCAGTATTTTTTTTCTGAAATTAATACCAAGTTGATTTTAAAAATTTTATATTCTTTAAGCTTATGATTGATTACATGTATTAAAATTTAAACAAATTCAAATATTCTAATTTTTAAATTTATATACAATTTAATATTATTTTATTTAATATCATATCAAAAAAAGAGAATTTATTAAAAATTAAAAATAAAAAACAACCTATAAACAATTATAATAGAATACAATAATTTTGATATAAAACAAATCTTAAAAAATACTTAATATAAAAAATACAAAAATTTAAAACATCTCGTTTATATCATTTGTCTAAAAAGTCATATTTTAATTTTTATATAACCAAGAAATCATTTTTGCACTCTGTGTTGAAAATGAAAGCAATGACAAAAAGAAGCGCGAAAAAAATAAATTGAAAAAAAAAATAAATAAATTAAAAAATTTCAAATATTTTAAAGAAATATATAAATAAATGAAATGACTCTTATAAAACTATCGAATTATATACATAACCTTATATTTTATTTTTAATTTTATTTCGAAATTAAATTAAAAATATAATTAAAACGCTGTCTAATATATAGTTGCCTACTTCTTTATAATGAATAAAAATATTATTTTGATTAATTTATAATTAATATTTAAGTAATTATTAATCTACTATAGCCTATGTGTAACATTAATGTATAAGCTATATTATTGTAAAGTTTAGTAGATTTTACGTGAAACGCGTTGGACATCCATCCATCCTCACAAACAGCCAATTATAATATACGAGTATATAAGATTATTAAAAAAAAGATGTTTTTTCGATTTAACAATTTTTTTTTAAATTAATTAATTTAATTAATATATAAAATAAATGGAAATATAAATATTATTAAAGTTATATATATATATATATATATATTCATGAATTAAATTAAAGTGGATTGTTTTTACTTGAAAAAAATCTCTTTTTATATGAACTAAATTTAAATTAATTAATACATTTCACTAAAGAATTTTGAATAAAATTTATAATAAAAATAAATAATTTTAAAAAATATAAATCATATAATACACATAAACATTTATCAATTTGTAAACAAACAATATATAAATTGACTTGCAATTATTATATTTTATTTATTATTTTTTATTTTTAACTTAATAATATATAAGTATAATGTAAATTATGTAAACTTATATTATAATTTTAGTAAAAATAATTTTTTTTATTATTTGTTTAAGTAATAAAAATAATAAAATATTTCTAATATGTATAATAATAATTATCAAGTTTATTTTTATTTATTTAATTAATTAATATAAAAATAATTTAATTATATGTAATATAATATAATAAATTAATAATTAAATTGTAATTGATTACTGACTTGAAGGGAGATGATTATAAGAAATGAAGTCCGTTTAATTTTCCGCCCAAAGCCGTTGTCTTGTATCGAGAATACTGACTGTTCTGGCAGAACTAGGTTTGATACTCAATTCGTTCTCTCGGCCAACCAAAATTTAATCCTAGTGATTCTAGCGGGGAAGGGAAGACGGGCGGTGACTATGTCATGGTCTCCAACTAAAACAGCGATGATCTCATAACCTCCCCACCTGACCGCTTATCACTCTAAAATCCCATAAAAGAAACATAGAAAGAGAATGCCAGCCAATCCATTCTTCGATTACTATTATTAATAAGATAGCCAAATATTACAGCATATATTTATTTTTAGAACTTTGTAATATGTTAATGAAAATAAAAAAAAGGAAATAAATAATATAAAGTTTACTAATTATTTTATTTTATTTTTTTTTTTTTGAAAGTTATTAGAAAAAATTAAAAATACATTTTAAATAAACTAATTAATGAACAGATGATATCATTTGATATATATAATAAATATTTATATATTAACGAAGTAACTAACAACTTTTTTTTTAAATTCGACACAAAAATATTTTTTTTTTTAAAAATGCGCATACAAGTACAAAAATTAAAGGGAACACTGGTCATGAGAAGATTCTAGTTTTCATGAAAATATAATATATCTATATTTAAAAATATTTAAAATAATAATAAAAAAGTTTTCAAACATGTTCGAAACTTTAACATGTTAATACAAACACTGGTGTTTATGCAACGAAGTTTTTTACATTAAAAATAAAGACAAAATTTTGAAGCTCTTTTGCATTCCATTTCACTCTCTATTTTTAATTTTTTTGTTTTTAGGGATGATCTCAATTGAAGGAATGTGTAATTAACTATTTATAATATATCTATAAAAATATTTAGAATGAAATGGAAACAAAATTACATTTAAATTTATTCTATTAAATTATTTTAATTAATTTTATTTTAATTAATTTAATTAAATTAAACACAAAATAAATAAATAAAAGAGATATTTGTGAATATTTAAGTTTCTTTTTTTCCAATTTTTGAAATTTACTCTTTATTAACATTAAATATATATAAATATATTATTTTATCAAATAGTTTAAATATTTATTAAATTAAAAGAAAAAAATTGTGAAAATATTTTCAAAATATGTTCATCTTTTGAATAATATAATTAATGGATACGATATATGATTCATTTTTACATAAATAGATATACACTTGGATATTAAAAAGTATGAATTCATCATTAATTTTCTATTGCAATCTGTTTGGTATATTTACTTTACATTTATATTAAGAATTTATTTATATTACACTATTGCCCTATATATATATATATATATATATATATACAAATATTTTCAAACCGTATTTATATATATCTTATCTTCTTATACGAGTAAAAATTGTATATATATATATATATATATATGGGTTCTCAAAAACCGCTCTAACGATTTTTTTGAAATTCACACTAGATATAGTATTTATAAAGAAAAATTGAGTTTTATTGATCACATCTCTGGAGAAATATGTTGAGATTTTTATTGAAATCTATAAAATTATACATGTGGAGTTATAAAGTTTTAAAAGAATATAAGTGTAACCAGTTCATTATAATTATGACAAAGCAAATATATATCACATGATATCACATAAGTAAAATCATAATAAAAGTTATATTAGCAACACTAATACTATGAGTAAGTATTTGGCGCAAAGATCAAATCTTCACAAAATACATCTTTATTAGTTTTTTTTTTAAATTTAAATGTATATATGTGACGTCACAACCACCGCCGGTGAGATATATATATCTTATCTTATTATGCTAGCTAAAATTGTATATATCTATATTTCTATATTTCTATATTGGTTCTCAAAAACCGCTCTAACTATTTTTTTCAAATTCACACTAGATATAGTATTTATAAAGAAAAATTGAGTTTTATTGATCACATCTCTTGAAACATACAGCTTCATTATTTATTTCTTAATTAAAAATTATATATGGGTGACGTCAATGGCATCCATTTTGAAATTTTACTCCCGCCTTTTTTTAAAGGATATTGTATTAATATTTTTTTTATATTTAAAATATTTTAAAATTTATTATTTAATTTCGAAATAAAATTAAAAATATTTATTTTTAATAAAATATATATATATTTATTAATCTCTCTCAAAAAAAAACAACAAAATAAAATACGGTTGGTTGACTCCCGCTTTTTTTAAATGATATTGTATTAACATTTTTTTATATTTAAAATATTTTAAAATTCATTATTTAATTTCGAAATAAAATTAAAAATATTTATTTTTAATAAAATATATATATATTTATTAATCTCTCTCAAAAAAAAAAACAACAAAACAAATAAATGTCTTTGAAAGATGGTAAAAATATGTTTGTTATTATCAAAATATCTTAGACCAGTGGTAAGAACAATTGTTTTTACTCCCCGAGTTCGAAGGATCGAAACTCGCCGCGTGCATTTTTTTTATCTATTTTCGTGATTTATTTATTCATTGTCCTTTTATTAATTAAGTTTTAGATAAAGTTTTCAATAAAATATTATTTAATACATTTAATAATTGTAATAAATAATTAAAGAATTGTATATCAATATTTTTTAAAGGGTAGAGCGAGAGCTCGGTGTCCCAGGTATTAATATTACCAGCCAAATCCAATAATAATGGATCATTTTTTTTAACTTAAGTACCGAGCCGAGGCTCGGGGTCCCGGTACTCTTATCTTATTATGCTAGCTAAAATTGTATATATCTATCTATATTTCTATATATATTTCTATATATATTGGTTCTCAAAAACCGCTCTAACGATTTTTTTCAAATTCACACTAGATATAGTATTTATAAAGAAAAATTAAGTTTTATTGATCATATTTCTTGAAACATACAGCTTCATTATTTATTTCTTAATTAAAAATTATATATGGGTGACGTCAATGGCATCCATTTTGAAATTTTACTCCCGCCTTTTTTTAAAGGATATTGTATTAATATTTTTTTATATTTAAAATATTTTAAAATTTATTATTTAATTTCGAAATAAAATTAAAATTATTTATTTTTAATAAAATATATATATATCTATTAATCTCTCTCAAAAAAAAAACCGAAAAAAACCGATATTTTGTCGGAACGAAAACCGGAGCTGAACCGAAAAAAATAATATCGGTTTATTTCAGTTCAGTACGTGTTCAATCCAGAGTTGCCACAAGAGGTGTTTTGGCAACACCCAAGCCCGAATTTTTTTCAATTAGTTATGCCTCGCACTGCATGGTGTCGCTAAAAACTTTGTTTCAAAAATTAGTGTCCTAGTCATACTCTCCCTTCGGTTGTGTTGGCAGCGTCTCGTAGTCGCAATACAGAATTTAATGTTTTCATCGTTTGTTTAATACTGATATTTTGATTTAATGATAGTATTAATTTTTTAAATTATTTATTCCATTTGTTACAGGGTTATGTATTCATATAAAGAAAATGATTCATAAATATAAATAAAATTATTAAATAAATTTAAACAAATATTGAATACCTTTGACCAAGTACGAAGATTAGACAGTAAAAAACTTATTTTAGAATTTTGGGAGGAAAATAAAAATACATATCCTCATTTTAACAAAATTGCAATGGTGGTTTTAGGAGATACTGCAACACAAGTTAGTGTTGAAAGAGATTTCTCTGGTTTAAAGTTTATTTTACGAGACAATAGAAATAGTTAAAATGAAAATATATTAGAAGATATTTTAATAATTAGAGGTATAATTTTCATCTTTTATAATTCTAGTTATAATTATAAGTAAATATATTCATACTTATTTGTTTCGTTTAATAAATTATATTAACATCTTATATTATATACTTCTAATTATTATACCTTTAATTAATTATTATTATTTATATTATATTGTATCAATTCATGTAGTATGATTTAGGGTGGTAGCAAGAAATATTTTTATATATACCCCGACCTAAATTTCTAATACAAATAAAAGGTCTTTAAAATTAATTAATCGGAGCTGAACCGAAAACCGAAAACCGAAAAAAACCGTTATTTTTGCCGGAACGAAAACCGGAACCGAACTGATATTTTTTTTTATTGAACCGGAACGAAAACCGAAACGAAAAAAATAACGGTTCGAAGCCCTGCTTGAAACATAAAGCTTCATTATTTATTTCTTAATTAAAAATTATATATGGGTGACGTCAATGGCATCCATTTTGAAATTTTACTCCCGCCTTTTTTTAAAGGATATTGTATTAATATTTTTTTTATATTTAAAATATTTTAAAATTTATTATTTAATTTCGAAATAAAATTAAAAATATTTATTTTTAATAAAATATATATATATGTATTAATCTCTCTCAAAAAAAAACAACAAAATAAAATACGGTTGGTTGACTCCCGCTTTTTTTTAAATGATATTGTATTAACATTTTTTTATATTTAAAATATTTTAAAATTCATTATTTAATTTCGAAATAAAATTAAAAATATTTATTTTTAATAAAATATATATATATTTATTAATCTCTCTCAAAAAAAAACAACAAAACAAACTAAAAGGATTGCAAGTTTACGAATACATATTGAACGGGTAATAAGAAGATTGAGAGAATTTAATTATCTTCAACCTCATTCCTGCATTCATCATGAAGCCATTAGTACAACTGATAATATTATTATCATTGCAGCAGCACTTATTAATTTACAACAACCAATTATAAATCAGTGAGAATAAAATTAGTTTTGTAATGCAATATTCGAATTTTATTATTTTCAATTATTATATTTTTCTCTACATTTTTTACATTTTTTTTATTTTTTTTATTTTTGTACAGATCCCAAAAGTAATGGAAAAATATTTTTTTCCCAGAATTTGGATGAATTACAGATTAAATTTTTAGTATAATCTTAATCATAATTCACCCACACGAGTTTAAATTATCAGATTGAGCCTTAACGAAGCCTGGCTGTGTCATGTTTCACAATTACTGCGAATTTGACGGCGACTTGATGGAAAAAGATCAAAAAACTTGCACAAATACGTTTCGGTAGGTTAAACGCTCGATTGTGTACCAGCGTGTGACGTCACGAAGCGGCCGTCCAATCAGAACCCGTTTAAGCCACGTGGTTAAATTCGAATTTTTTCAGCGTTTTCAATAAATTATAATTAATTGTCAAAGTATTAAATATTATTTTAAATATCATATTCGTATTTACTATTTTCAATATAGTTTAAAAAAAAATTTCATCGAAAAAAAAAATTTTATGCAACAACCCTATTCAAGGTGATATGAAAATGAATGACTTCATTTTAATAAAAGATTTAAAATTGTTAAAATTCACCTTTTTAACACTGACACACATTTTTGTTTATGTTTATATTTATTATCTTATCTTATCTTATTATGCTAGCTAAAATTGTATATATATATATATATCTATCTATAGCCATGTGTTCTCAAAAACCGCTCTAAAGATTTTTTTCAAATTCATAGTAGATATAGTATTTATAAAGAAAAATTAAGTTTTATTGATCATATCTCTGGAAAAATACATTTTCATTATTTATTTCTTAATTTAAAATTATATATGGAAAACGTCAAAATTGGCATGCAGTTTTATTTTTTAACTGGGATTGTATTAATATTTTTTTTTATTTAAAATATTTTAAAATTTATTATTTAATTTCGAAATAAAATTAAAAATATTTATTTTTAATAAAATATATATATATATTTATTAATCTCTCTCAAAAAAAAAATAACAACAAAATAAAAAATGGTTTGGTATTTGGTGTCGGAAGATGGTAAAAAGATTAGCTAATTATCTTAGACCAGTGGGTTAGAGGCACTGTTTTGACGAGTCAACTTCGCAGGATCGAAACCGGCTTAAAATAATTTTTTTTTTTTTAATCTATTATTTTTTAATAAATTACTATTTTATATTTATTTATTCATTGTTCTTTTATTAAATTTAATATTTATTAATATTATTTATTATTAATTTATATATCGATGACATATGACATTCATATTGAAATTTGACTCCCGCCTTTTTTTAAAAGAAAAATATTTTAAAATTGTTTATTTAATTTCGAAATAAAATTAAAAATATATATTTTAATAATATTTTATAATTATAAATTACGATATATATTTATCATTCTTCCAATAAAAATAAATATTCATGCACTTAGAAACATATCTAATAATACATATTTATGTATTATTGAGGACCCCAAGTTCCATTCATTTTAATCAGATTGATGCAATGATGCAACATTTAATAATTGTAATAAATAATTAAAGAATTGTATATCAGCTCGGTGTCTCAAGTATTAATATTACCAGCCAAACCCAATATAATAATGAATTATTTTTTTTTAACTCAATTACCGAGCCGAGGCTCGGGGTCCCGGTGTGATCTTAATATATTGTCAGAATTAGATAAATAATTTAGAGAGAAAAATTATTTAAAAATAGATATTTATTTAAATGAAATAAAATTATTTAATTTACAGAATGAAAATGTCTATAATAATGTCTAAACATTTTTTCTTTATAATTTTATATTATAATAATACTAATTACAGTAGTTATAATATATGGGGAATTTTCAACTTTGACTGCCGATTTGACCATGTTCTCTAACGAAGTTTAAAAAACCAAGACCACTTTACACATTTTAAGCTCTAATCGAATCCAAAAACAAAATTTAAAAAATCGAAAAACAGACACACAGATATATAGATTTTATAAATGAACATTTATACAATTTATTTTAATTAATTTGAAACATTTTAGGAAACAAATTTTGAATGGGTCATTTAAAAACTAAAAATAATTGGATGAGTTCAGGTGCTAAGATAGGAAAATGATTGGGGAAATATGATTATGATGGATGACTAAAAACTTTCTTATTCTACTGAAAGTATTACTGTTGTGAAATAAGATATATATACCTAATATTCATTAAAAATAAATAAATAAATACTTATATAATGAATTGTTCAATTATATTGTTTATTATATACCGATAATATACAAATTATTATTTATTTTTGAATAATATATCAATTAAAATATTCTGGCCAGACAATTCGTTCGATCCAATCCAAATAATGATAAACTCTTGTATAGAGTCCAGCAGAATTAATGGTGCCACAAAATTTGCTACCTATAGAGGTCACTCCTAAAATATCGAACATACATTCTTCATTTTGATTATTTAATAAAATACCCCCACCGGAGTCACCATTGCAAGTGTCACGACCTCCATCCAAAGCACCAACACAAATCTATATAAACATTATAATAGATAAAATAATAAATGGTAAGCACAATAACGATAAGATGAGAGCCATGAGAGCCAAGACTCGCTTCAAAAATTTGACAGACAGAAAAAGAAAAAAAAAATTCAAAGTTTTTTAATTTATTTAAAATAAAACAAGAGGAGAAATATCATGTGTTAAATTTTTATTTTAAATTAAAAATTTTCTCTAAAAATGATATTATTGAAAGTAATTAATTCTTCTTAATTTCTTATTTGGAAATATTATTAAACTAGTTATTAAGTCTTGATTTTCTCCTAGATTTTTTGAATAAATATTTAAATAAAGTTTATATAATCTAATTACAAAGAAAAGTATAAAAGACTCGGCGAAACACATTTTTTTAAATTTATAGTCTTATATTCCTGGAAAATCAGAAAGATAAATATGAGAAATTCTATAACTAAATTCATGAAACGAATGATTTTTAAGGAGGATAACGATCTGAAGAGTAGTGATGAAAATAATAAATTATATTTAAGAGTTTTAGACATTTGATTATTCTTACTTGACTTTCAGGATCTACTCCTTTATTTAAATTAAAATTTTGATCGTAGATTTTATTACAAATGGATGAATTATATATATCCAAAAAAACAGTTTGTAGAACATCTGATCTAGTTTTAGTTCCTAAAATAAAAGAAATAAGTAATTTAAAATTATTGATTTAAGGTAAGGGCACCTATAGCGGACGGGATTGCAAAAAATAAGAATTATTTTAAATTTATATCCATTCCGAATGATATTTCTTAAAATTTGATCTTTCCAAAATATATTGGCGTAATTAAGTTGACTCGAATGAATAAATTAAAAAGTTACTGGAGAATGTCAAAGGTTCATATTTAATTTCAATTTATTTGTTGAGAATTCTTAGCAAAATCTTTAGGTGATTTTTTATTAAAATTAAATTTTTATATGGTCGACTTATGTTTTTAAATTTATATTATTAATTAAAACTGACATTTATAGATTAAAGAACCATATTATGAAGCGCCAAAGTGACTTGTTGAAAAATTATAGGTGTTATCCAACTTTGGTCCATATTTAAATGACCTGGAGAATCCAAATATGAATAGAATTTTTGATCTGTGTCTGTCAGTTCGTAGTAGACTCAAAATTGGATGAACTGACTACTATGAAATTAAGTCACAGCATTCTTATAAAACCTCTATTTGAACATAAGCCATAATTTATATCAATATTTAATCATTATTGAATTTTAAATTAATTGTCTAGGTTCGAAGAGCGCCTTAGTAACCGTTAGTAGAGGGTTATTCCCGGGAAAATTCTTTAATTTTTATTTCCCGGGAAAAAAAAACAAATTATTTTTCATGCTGATTATGATGCCGATACCGAAATCTTTGTTTGTTAACTGAAATAGTCATAATAAATATAAAATACAAGTGTACATACATACATTTGTCGATTTGTCTTTGTTATAATTTTTTTTTCTTTTTCTTTCTATCTCTCCATTTAATTTTTCTATTTTTTGAGTTTTTTTACAGTGACAGTGACAGTGGCAGACGGCAATTGCCATTGCCAAATGATTTTGTATTTAACTTTTTTTTGTATATATAAATAGTTATATATCTGCACGTGTAATAGAAATTGGCATAACTTATATTCTGTTGTCTGTTTTAATTCCCATACCTGACCCGTTGGTAAGGGTTCTATATATAATGGGTCTTGAACAGGTAACAATAATAAAATACACTATTGTACTTGAGACGATTTGGAAAGAATTTATTCTTGAAACTAAACCCTCTCCATCACCTGCTCCTTAACTTAAATTAATATAAATAAGCTGTCGTTGAGAGCGAGTAAGGTAAAGACATAATTATATTTTTTGATAAATAAATAAATATTATTATTTATTGGGTGGTGATAAAAAAAAATAGCAAAAACATCCAAATCACAGACTTCACTATCAGTTTTCCATCTTTTTAAGTATATACAGCAAAGAAAAACTAAAATAGGAAAAACAAAATACAAAAAAAAATGCCAAAAATTAAATAAATCGAACATAAGTAATGCAAAAAATAAATAAATAAATAAATAAAAGGGAATAACTAATCGTTACTGCTCTAATATGAAGGATCTCCGTTTTAGGCGACATTTCCCTTGATTGCCTCTCGTTTCTAAAATGTTATTTTCTAAACAAGTTTTTACAATTTCCTCCTCAAATTTAGTATTTTTTTAAATTTCCCGTTTCCCGGGAACGAAAATAATCCGGGAAAAATTACCCTCTAACCGCTAGTATCTATCTATCTCTGTGTCTCTACGGACCGCAGCAACCACATTTCTCCGAGTGTCTATTATAACCATGCAACTCCAACTCTCCCGTATCTCTCTCACATCCCTTCCAACATTATCCACCAACATCCACCGACGCGTCCTTGATCTTCTAAACGGACATTTTACACTCGGTCTCCCCAACAATATATTTTTCGCCATTCATTCCTCTCCCATTCTAGCCACGTGCCCTGCCCATCGCAGCCTTCTCGTAATCTTAATTATGACTGGAGATGCATAGAGGTCATCCAATTCCTTGTTATGCAGTCTCCGCCATATAATACACCCCATATTATTATCCTGTGTTATTACAGAACCTAAGTATTTAAATTTTTCTACACATTTTCAAATTCTCTATTTTGTATGTTAAGACTTTGTGTGTTAATACTATTCCTCAAGACAACAAGATAGCGTAGAAAAATTAATCGAAGCAGGAATAGATGTGGGGCTGGAAATTATTAGTGCTATCTTTAATTGCAATTACCGAATCTCCTATTGTATTTAAATCGTCTGCGTAACCTTGATACTTGAATTTTTTTATTTAATTCGATTCTATTTGATTTTCCCCTATTTGTTAGTTTAATAACATATTCAAGTAGTAATTAAATAAAATTGCTCACACAATGCGTCTCCTTATTTTAACCCATTCCGAATTTCGAAAGTTTCTGACAATTGATTCTCGCATCTTACTCTTCCTTTACTACCTTCAAGACAAATTTGAATCATACGTACTAGTTTTTTCGGAATTTTTTTCCTATTAAGCTTAAAATTTGAAATATGTTTTACGGTCTATTGAGTCATATTCATTTCTAAAGTCTATAAAAAATTGGTGAACAGAAATATTGAATTCGGGTTTTTTTTTCTAATATCTGCCGTAATAAAAATATCTGATCTAAATTTGATTTGGCCTGAACCCGCATTGATATTCTCCTAATATTTCCTCTGGTCGTAATTTTGTAACCGCTAGTATTCTCAACTACTGTGCCGCGAGATTATGAGGCTCTTAAACATTTCCGACTTTTTTTTCGAAATTTTTCCAATATGGTTCTTAAAAAAAAGGTAAACCGTTTTTGGGACCACTTTTTTTCAATGTGGTAAACTTTTACACTTATTTTTTTCTTTGCGTGCCGCCAAATTTTTAAACCGTTAAAAGTGTGCCGCGGTAAAAAAATGGTTGAGAATCACTGATCTAATGTAATTTATAATTGATTTACTATTAATTTACAATTCATTTTTTTTTATAATAAAATATTTAAAATTAAATTTTGAATTTATTTAATGTGAAATCAACAATTTAATTTCAGCTTTAAATTCTCCAAATGACCGGCTTAGGTCCCACTGAAATATTCAGTTTCCGCATTAGGTATAGAAGTTCAATTTTTTAAAAATGAAAAATTTAATTTAAGGTACTAGCAATCGAAAAATATTCATTGCTATCTTTGAGATTAATCCATGAACCTCAAATACAACCATAAGTTTCTGTATTCATAATTGTGAATTCGATTTTAGGAACAAAAACATTGAAAAATTATGCTTATGTTATCTGCTATAGGTGACATTACCCTACATTGTATTTTGAATTTCGAACTAATTATTTAGGGTGAAGAGAAAATTAAATTAAATTAAGAATCACTAGAATGATTATATTAGGTTGTCAAGGATGAAATTTGTAGCTAGTAATATGGCCAACCTTAATAGCTTATAACTTGACATTGGCTGAATATTTTACCGTTATTTTTTTTTCTGTCAATTTACACAGCTTGCTTGTTTGAAAGAATTACTATAATCCCTAAAAAGTGAAAACGGTTTTTTTTAAATCAATTTTGTTTAAAATGGAAAGGTCCGAAATTCGAACAATTATGAAGTATGAGTTCCTACGTGGAAATACGGCGTCGCAGGCCACGCGAAACATTAATACTGCATTTGGCTCTAGTGTTACTACGCAACAGACAGTATCTAATTGGTTCGCTAAATTTCGAACAGGTAACTTTGACCTCGCAAATGAGCCTCGCGGTCGCCCGAAATCAAAGGTGAATAATGACGATCTATAGGTCACCGTTGAGTCTGACCCATCCCAAAGTGCATATGAATTATCACTAAAGTTTGGTGTTACCAAACAAACAATATTGACTCATTTAGCGCAAATCGGGAAGGTGAAAAAGTTGGATAAGTGGGTTCCACGCAGATGTAATCCATTATGAGTTCATGAAACCTGGCTCATCGACATATACTGCAACCAACTGGACGAAATGATGCAAAAACTTAAAGAAAAACAGCCCAGATTGGTCAACAGATCGACACCTATCCTTTTGCATGATAACGCTAGACCACACACTGCACAAATGACTGTGGCAAAGATACAGGAATTGGAGTAGGAACTTCTCCATCATCCACCATACTCACCAGACCAAGCCCCCACTGACTACCACTTCTTCCGAAATTTGGACAACTTCTTGATAGGAAAAAAGTTTAATTCCGATAATGCAGTTAAACTGGCCTTCCAGGAATTCATTGACTCCCGTTCACCAGGGTTTTATACTAACGGCCTGAATAACCTCCCACTTAAATGGCAAAAGTGTGTAGACAATATGGGTGCATACTTCGATGATTAGAATAACTCCTTATGTTTGTAAGTTATCAATAAACTTTGTGTTTTTTCTACAAATTTCATACTTGACGACCTGATATATCGATAGTTGAACTTTTTAGAATAAAATTTATTTTGAATTATCAAGCCCTCAACTAAAAAGCAAAAATTAGGAGAATTATAAAATAATATAATAATATAAAATAAAAAATTCTTACGCCAATCTGTTACTCCCCATCCAGCAGCAATGCAAGTCTTTTCACGAACTATAGGATCAGTTCTAAGACAAGCCGGTCGTATTCTATATGAAATTGGTGGAAGAAATACAACTTTCATTAGCATAATGTCATTGTAGTAAGAATTACGAGTGTAATTTGGATGACGAATTCTCTCAATTATTTTAAATGGGAAAGTATATGATTGTGAAAAGGCGACAAATCCAACAAGAATATAAGTTGCAGGTCCACTAAAACAAAATAATTTAATTTAGACTTATTAGAATTCTTCATTATACTCTTTGTACAGAATTCCATTATTAATAGTAATAATATTAATATCTATAATTTAAAAATTATAGACCAGCAGGTTATCTGTATGAAGGCTGCTGCGTTTGTGTATTCAATTTCACTACTGAGTATACTGTAGTTTAGGCGGCAGCCTATGAATGGGCAAGTAAATATATTCCAGTATAATATATACCTACTGGAAAAGGTACAAAAATAAATGATAAGTATGTGGCGTCACACAAGGCGTCCCTATCAATCATGCTCGAAGGCTCAAGAACATTCTAGGCGCGCGCACTGGAACGCACGAGAATGTTCCAGAAGAAATAACTCCGCCTCCGGACACGCCCTATAGGGCGGACCAGAGGCAAGTGCTGGAGGTATATAAGGGCAGCTCGACAGCAGTCCAGTATCCAGTCCCATCCTCACCATCCTCTCCTACACATGTCCCCTCAATTGGTGACCCCGACGTGATAGTTGCCTCCGGCCTTCATCGCCACGGCTGCCTCCGGACACCATCGCGGTCGCTGCCGTCATCATTCCCTTCCTCACCTTCCCGGCTTGCAGAGAGTAGGCAGATTGAGACTCTGTAAGCCATACCTCACTTATCCTTTCCGGCTTGCGGGGAGTAGGCAGATTGAGATTCCGCAAGCCACCACTACCCTCCGGTCCCCGCACACTGCTCACGGACCATCCTCCGACTCGGCCGCATCGCTCACCGACCGCCCAGGGCCATCTAGCAGCACTCCGAGAGGACTTCGTACTCAGGGTCCCGCACCGACGATCCGCCTTCGGCCGACTTCAGCGACTTCAACAACACCGACTTTATAACCTCTACTCCCGAACACGTCAAACAATAAATACCGATTATACCAATTACTTCAGCCTTTCATTGCCCCCTTGATCCTGCTGGCCTCAAGTACAAGGATTTACCTATGCTCTTGTACTTTCCTCAATATATTCCACCGACTGAGAAAAAGGCTAACTCATACAGGCATTCCGCTGTATGCTGCACCAAAAGAGACGAATTTTTTTTTTTTTTTATTAAAAGATACAAAGATCCTTTAAGGTTATTACAATCTGATCTTTTACATATTAGATCAATAAGCAATTTTTTTCTAACCTATATATACAATGCAATTAAACAAAGGTCTTTACTCAATAGTTTGCCTTGTGGTCTTGTCACATTAACTACACTAAGTTTAACGCGTAGCACAACTCGCACAATACTCTGTTTTGCACTATTCACTTTCTCACTAACTCAAAAGGTTTCCTTCTCTTGAGCCTTCTTATCTGGTTTGTGTTGTCTAGGAGCTGGATAACCTCGACGTTCACATGGTTAAGTAACCTTTGTTCGTGGCTACTGGCAAATTTAGCAATAGTTTGGTCAACAGTATCCATTTGTAGGTCCCGATGGATATCTCTGTTTCGGCAGTACCAAGGTGCATCAACGATACTTCTTAGTACTTTATTCTGAAATCGTTGGATCACTTCAATGGTGCTTTTGCTGGCACAACCCCAAAGTTGGATGCCGTAGGTCCAAACAGGTTTTAGTATTTGCTTGTACAGGAGCAGTTTATTGAATGTAGACAACTTGGAATTTCTTCCAAGAAGCCAGTACATTTTTTTCAGTTTGATTCCAAGTTCTTCACGTTTCTTTTTGACATGCACTTTCCAGCGTAGTCTCGCGTCAAGTGTCATTCCCAGATATTTAGCAGAGTCAACATTGGGGATCTGGGTATCGTTGATTCGGATGGGTAAATGTTGTCTTCGTTTATTGGTAAAGTCTATATGCATAGACTTGTTTTCATTTAACTTGATACGCCAAGTTTTGGTCCAGGTGTTAATTTTATTGATAGAGGTTTGAAGTTTCTCAGCAGCCTCTTCATGATCTTGCCCGACAGTCATGACTGCAGTATCGTCAGCAAATGTTGCTATTATGTCTTGTTCTAGGTCAGGGATATCACTGGTATATAATAGGTAGAGTATTGGACCCAACACACTATCTTGCGGTACCCCTGCCTTGATTTCTTTTAGTTCAGAATATACATCCTCTTGTTTAATTCTGAAATATCTATCTGCCAGGTAGGATTGCAACAACTGGGAAAATTCTTGAGGCAGAAACAAGTTCACTTTATGAAACAATCCTTCGTGCCACACTTTGTCAAAAGCTTGTGCAACATCAAGGAAGACAGTCGAACAGACTTTTCTTTCTTCTAATGTCTTTTCGATGACGTTTGTTATTCTGTGAACTTGCTCAATTGTCGAGTGTCTTTCTCTAAAACCGAATTGATGAGAAGGTATCAGGTTCTTTTCCTCTATTATAGGTTTAATTCTCTTCAAGAGTATTTAAAAGAGACGAAATGGGAAAGAAAAAACGCAAATAGACGAGATATTTGTGCATAAGTTGCAATGTGGCATTATGTGACGCCCCAAGTTTCATGGTATACGATACGCAACCAAATTTTTAGTTTCCTTTTATTTTTGTCTATATCTTATCTTATTATACTAGAAACAATTGTATTTATATATGTATATATATTTATATTTTTGAAATATTAAACCGCTCGAAATTCACACCATAATAATTTTTATAAAGAAAAATCAATCTGTATTGGTTTCAGTCTCGGGAAAAATTATCTTTATTAGTTTTTTGTTAATTTAAAATAGGAAATTTAAATGACGCCAGCAACTACGTCAGACAGCACTGCCATAAATACAAAATATTATAAATATAAATAAAATCAAATTACAAAATATATATTATGTTATATCCACAGGCCATACTTTTCTGCATTTCAATGCACTAATATGTACATTTAAGGGGTGTATGTTTTATGACTATTTTTTTTAAATATCTGTTCTTTTAAATTATTTGAACAGCGGCTCGGTGACCAGATATTAATAATACCAACCAAACCCGATAATAAGGAATAATTTTTTTTTTCAGGCATAAGTCACTATAATCAAAAACACTATTTTATTTTTTACTTTTTTTACAATTTCTAAAAGTTTTTGAGTACACCATTTACCTACATTTGTGGTATAATTTGTAAGGCCTTTATAATTTTGTAATATATATACTATATATATAATTAGTGTGTATATATGAATATTTAACGAATAAACAATAATAATAATTTTAAAATGCCTCAACCCCATGTAAAAATATTTTTTATTCACCGATTCGCCATTCAAATAATAACATGCAAACAGAAAAGTAGAAATATACCTGTGACACCGAACTATCACTCGACCCTTTAACCAATTTATACAATTTATTTTTATATATTTACTTTAAAAATTTTACAATTTTTTAATTATTTATTATAATTGTTAAATGGGATTTCTAAAAATGACCCATTAAAAATTTGTTTCCTAAAATGTTTCAAATTAATTAAAATAAATTGTATAAATGTTCGTTTATAAAATCTATAGGTATATCTGTGTGTCTGTTTTTCGATTTTTTAAATTTTGATTTTGGATTCGATTAGAGCTTAAAATGTGTAAATGTAAAGTGGTCTTGGTTTTTACTTTCCCGCATTCGTCGTATAAGGGAAGTATTGGAATCGTCAAAAATTTCGACTTCGAGATTTCGATAGATCTTGACGTTTTAGACCTCCCTGAGTCGGAAAATACCATTTTTCGAATTATGTCTGTGTGTATGTATGTATGTATGTAATGTCTGTAAGCAAATTTACTCAAAAACTAATCAAGCTAGGACTTCGAAATTTGGTACACCGATATTATTCACAGTTTGTAGATTTCTATCAAAATTTCGTCAAAATCGGTTAACCGGAAGTGGTACTTTACCTACACTGGTTGCGTTTTCCTTTCAAGTAAAGTACCAGTTTGCTTCGAGATATTTGCTTCATATTTTGTATATAGATTTAATAAGTTGACCTGTGGCCAGGTCCGAACCGACCGACGGTTTGAAGTAAATTAATTTCCAGCTACAGAAACAATTTCAAATAATTTTAATATATCTATTAATGTAATAAAAAACAGATAAGGATAGAACATAAATATTTTTAATTTTATTTTATTTATAATATATAGCTGAAGTAGCCGGCGTTACCCGAGGCTGTGACGTCATGAAGGGCTGGGTGACGTCATATAATTTTAAATTAAGAAAAACATAATGAAGATGATTTTTCCCGAGGATAAAACCAATACATTCGTGGTGATATGTAAAAAAATCTCCTCATGTGAAATTTGGTGTGAAAATAACCCTTCCCTTCCTATCGTCGATCGCTAATACTACCACTTCCGGTTTCCGGATTTGTACCAAAAGTTGATCAAGTCATCCCACTGATGCATTAAGTAAATATACCAAATTTCATCAAAATCGGTTGAGCCGTTCAGGCTGTACACATCTATACGGACAGACGGAAGGACGGACGGACGCAAAATACTTTTTTCTGTTAAGAAAATGCATGATTCGTGGAGATATGTAAAAATCTCCACATGTGAAATTTGGTGTGAAAACAATACCTCCCTTACTATCGTCGGTCGGTAAAAATATGAAAAAAATTGAGATACCAAATTTCATCATGATCTGACTACCGGAAGTGACATTTTGCCTATACAAGTAGCGTTTCATTTTTACCGACCGACGATAGTAAGGGAGGTATTGTTTTCACACCAAATTTCACCTATGGATATTTTTAGGTACATATCTCCACGAATCATGCATTTTCTTAACAGAAAAAAGTATTTTTAGCATGATGTCTGTCCGTCCGTCCGTCCGTATAGATGTGTACAGCCTGAACGGCTCAACTGATTTTGATGAAATTTGGTATATTTACTTAATACATCAGTAGGATGAATTGATCAACTTTTGGTGCAAATCCGGAAACCGGAAGTGCTAGTATTGCCGATCGAAGAGAGGAAGTGAAGGGTTATTTTCATATCAAATTTCACGTGAGGACATATCTCCACGTGTTATGCACTTTGTATTGGTTTTATCGAGAAAAATCATCTTCATTAGTTTTTTCTTAATTTAAAATTATATGACGTCACCCAGCACTTCATGACGTCACAGCCAGCCCTTATATATTATAAATAAAATTAAATTAAAAATATTTATTTTTAATAAAATATATATATATTTATTAATCTCTCTCAAAAAAAAAAACAACAAAACAAATAAATGTCTTTGAAAGATGGTAAAAATATCTTTTTAATTATCAAAATATCATAGACCAATGGTAAGAACAATTGTTTTTACTCCCCGAGTTCGAAGGATCGTAACTCGCCGCGTGCATTTTTTTTTTTATCTATTTTCGTGATTTATTTATTCATTGTTCTTTTATTAAATTTAATTTATTTTATTTTATTTTATTAATTAAAATGATGCAACATTTAATAATTGTAATATTGTAATAAAAAAACCGGAGGAAAATAATTTTTTTTTTTTTTTTAATATATTATTTTTTAATAAATTACTATTTTATATTTATTTATTCATTGTTCTTTTATTAAATTTAAATATTTATTAATATTATTTATTATTAATTTATATATCGATGACATATGACATTCATATTGAAATTTGACTCCCGCCTTTTTTTAAATGATATATATTTTTTATATTTAAAATATTTTAAAATTGTTTATTTAATTTCGAAATAAAATTAAAAATATATATTTTAATAATATTTTATAATTATAAATTACGATATATATTTATCATTCTTCCAATAAAAAAAAAATATTCATGCACTTAGAAACATACCTACCCCAAGTTCCATTCATTTTAATCAGATTGATGCAATGATGCAACATTTAATAATTGTAATAAATATTTAAAGAATTGTATATCAGCTCGGTGTCCCAAGTATTAATATTACCAGCCAAACCCAATATAATAATGAATTATTTTTTTTTAACTTAATTACCTAGCCGAGGCTCGGGGTCCCGGTGTGATCTTAATATATTGTCAGAATTAGATAAATAATGTAGAGAGAAAAATTATTTAAAAATAGATATTTATTTAAATGAAATAAAATAAGGAAAAAAATATAAATTGCTGTATATTATGTACTATATTACAAATAGAAAAGAAAAAAAAATTCTAAAAGTATAACTTAGTGTATAATAAGTAAGTTTATTTTATTTTAAAAAAATTTTAACAAAAATAAAAATTGCTTATTTTTTCGTACAGAATTAAATATAAGAAATAAAAAACTATTTTATTATTTCTCCTAAATCAGAGATTCTTAAACTTATGTACTCCGCGAACCCCCACTTGAAAAAATTTTTTTTGACGGACCCCATCCCAACTTTAGGTACTTTACGACATTTTATTAGTTAATTTCTGGCTTACGATCTCATAAGAACAAGGATATATGATGAATATTTCTAACAGTGATTGGTGAATAACGATTTTTTTGCATATTGTAGAACACATTTTATTAGAAATTATAATATTGAAGAAAGAAAATTCAGCTAAATATGAAGATGGAAACGGTAGCAATAGTTTTCTTGCACATTTCGTTGAATTTGGGTATTTGATCTCTGTTTCCTCACAAAGCCATGCCATCGCTCCTTTTATATTAAATAAAGTTTTAACGGAGAATCATCATTTTCTCGTGCACCTATACGATGGCTTTGCGGATCCACAGTAAAGGCTTCGCGGACCCTCAGGGGTCCGCGGACCACAGTTTAAGAACCTCTGTCCTAAATCATAAAAAACAAAAGACTTAATATAAGAATACTAGATGATTGTGAAATTTTCCAATTTGACTATTATTTAAATATAAAATAAATAAAAATATTACTCAAATTCTAAATATTTTTTATTAATAATACATTAATTGCTAATTTCATAAAAATTATGAAGTGAAGACTAATTTTTTCAAAATGGAAACGGGTAAAAATCCCTAAAGGAAAAAATCCATAAAAGTCAAAAATCCCTAAAACCGAAAATCCCCAAAAGCGAAAATCCCTAAATAAAAATATCGCTGACTGAAAAAATCCCTAAAAGAAAAAATCACTAAAAACAAATTTTTTCATTTTTGTATTAATTTTAATTGTGACTCAAAAAATTAAATCACAAGGTGAGCATGACACCCAGTTGCCTGAGACACGATCTCCCAAGGAGATAATCGGGCCTGGGCCGAAAGTTGGGAAAAATAGGTCAAAAAATACATACATTGGGCCCACACACGTGATTTTTCCAAAAAAATAGGGGTGTCAAATTCGTATGTAAAATAATGGGAATTTACTCAAATTCCGTTTATTAGCTTACGTTTTAATAGCTTAATGATTCCAAATACAAAATACACCATTTGTATATTTCACGCAATTTGTGAAATTTACTATCATCAGAGGTTGTCTTTTTCATTTTTCTCAATGCATTTATAGAAACATCAAATCAATGCCAGAGAAGTTTTGAAGCTCTATAATGATATAGATAATCCTGACAACTCCACTCATTTACGAACTCTTGCAGCTTTGGTTTTGGTACCACCATCAAAAGTCAATGTAGCCTACCAAGCATTAGCTGGACGACCAACAGGGTAAAACTTCGTGATCTTTTTTCTTACTTCGAGCGCACTTGGCTAGGTGAACAATTTTTGGCTGGCTTTTATGACCCCGAATTCGACATTGGAACATTGGAACATCTACGATGCCACTTTGATGGGTTTGCCTCGAACAAACAATGCATTGGAAGGTTACAACAATGCTCTTCGTTCACGCTTAGGAGGTTACAAGACATCAGTATGGGACCTGATTAAGCAAATCCATATTGAACATAACCTTATCTCTTTGGAAATCTGTCTTAATGTTCGTGGTAAGAAGCCTGATCCACCAAGGAAACGATTCAGCGACTCGCATGATGAGCTTCTGACCATAATGAAGACAAACCATGAAAAATGGGACGCTAAAAAACCAGATGGAACAGATGTGATGACACCAAGCATGGTGTATAACTACCTCATTCAAGTCTCTTCGGCTATTCATTTAATTAAATAAGTAAAAAAAAAATTAGGGAAATTTTTTATTTAGGGATTTATTCTTTTAGGGTTATTTGCATTTAGGGATTTTTTCTTAGGGATTTTTACATGATTTCTTCCAAAATAGACGAAAAGCTTTCGAAATCTTAAAGTAGTTTTTTATAAATAACTCCTTTATTATTAAGTTTTAGGTAAAAATGAATATAATAAAACTTTTAGTAAATTCGATTCCCTATAAATTTTATACGATAGTATGATAATTCTCATAAAAATCGGTATTTATTGAGAAAATCAATAAAATCTGCTTTAACACCACTTTAAACTACCCTTACTTATGGTCCGATCTTGTCCAAAAACAATCCAATCCCCGCCCATCATTCCCAAAAAAAAACATCTAAATATCAATGTTAGTGCTAAATTTAAATTTTGCGCTTAAAGTTTTTTGTTTAAAAGTTGACAATATGGAATCATGCATGAAGTTAGGATAAGTTTGTTAAGTAAGAAAAGTATGTATAAAAAGGAATGAAATGTATGATTTATGTATCAATGTTTTATGATTTATGTAAAAATTATGTATGAAGTTTGATAAGAGAGTCTATTTTAGATTAAAATCGTTTTGTTACTAAAAACGCATTTTATTCAATTAATAAGTATAAGTACATTCGTAGTTGTCAAAAGAAATCGTTTTGGCACCTACATCTTACATTTTAATCTAAAATAAAATATTTGAAGAGGATTCATTTATTTAAATCAATAAATATTTAAATATCATCTAATCATGTCTATTTGCAGCGAAAAAAGTAAAACTTCATCTCAAAGATCTTGTAAAAGCATCCAAAATAAAATACCTAAAAAGACAAATGAAATAAAGAATAAAAGAAGAGGTTTTTTGTCAAGAGTTACACGAATAATTAATGAAATAAACGAACTTTTAACTAATGAAGAAAATATACAACAGGTAAAGTCTAAAATGTATGATTTTGATTCTGCAAAAACTAAATATATTAAATCCCATAATGACCTAATTGAATACTTAAAAGAAACTAAGCAAAACTATAACGAATATGAAGAAAGGCATAATACTGAAATGATAACATTAGAACAATTTAAAGAAAATATTGATATATGGTTAAATAAAGATAATGATCAAAATGAAGATGACGATGAACATTTAAGTGAAGTAAGTAATTCATCCAATGAGGAGAGAACTATGAAAATTCTTGAACAACAAACAAAAATGATACAATTAATGACTGATTATCAAATTCAATCATCTTTACCTAAACAAGAAATAAAACCATTCGATGGAAATCCTATAGAGTTTGTAACATTCATTTCAGCATTTGAATATATAATAGAATCAAAGATAGTTGATTATAAGCAACGACTTTATTATTTGGAGCAATATACAAGAGGCGATGTTAAAGATCTGGTAAGATCATATCAAAATATGAATTCATCTAATGCTTATGTTTTAGCAAAAGAAAAATTAATAAAGATGTTTGGCAGTGGTTTGAGAATTGCAAATGCTTATCTAAAAAAGATTTTTGAATGGCCTACCATGAAAAACAATGAAGGTATATTATTAAATAAGTTTGCTTTACTTCTAACTGAATGTTTAAATTCTATGATGAATATAAAAGAAATGAATGAACTTGATCATCCAAGAACCTTAAGAGAAATTGTAGACAAGTTGCCATATGAAATGAAAAAGAATTGGAGAAAATCTGCTTATGAAACAACTGAAGTTAAAAGGGAAGAAATTAAATTTAAGCATTTGGTTGAATTTGTAAGTAAAGTTGCTGCAGAAACAAATCATCCGCTATTTGGAGATATTCTTGAAAATAAAATTGAAAAAACTCCTAAAGTAAGCATTACAAATAATAAAAAGGAAGAAAGAAGAAGATATAATTTTGCTACAAATATAAAAGGTAATGAATATTATAATGCTTGCATTAAATGTAATAAATTACATTATTTAAATAAATGTAATGAATTTTTGTCAATGAATATACCCGAAAGAAGACAATTTGTTTTTTCAAATAAATTATGTTTTGCTTGTTTAAAAATAGGTCATAATGCCAAGAATTGTAGATTAGGAGTAAAGTGTGAGATATGCAGCAAAAATCATTCCAAATTACTTCATTTACAAAACTCGGAAGTAAATGAACAACAAATTTCGAAAATTAATAATGGTTTTATACAAAATGCTAAAACAACAGACAAATTCTCTATGGGCATTGTACCAGTTATTGTGATGTCGAAGACAACAGGAAAAAGGATTCACACATATGCCTTTCTTGACTCTGGAAGCTCACATTCCTTTTGTACTGAAGAACTAATGAAACAGCTCAATGTGAACGGAAGAAAATGTAATTTATTTATGACAACTTTAGAAAAAAGAAATAGTCCATGTAATGCTTTTACTATTGAAAACCTAATAATTTCTGATATAAACGGAAACAACAAAATATGTTTACCAGATATATATACAACAAGAGAACTGCCAGTGTCCGCTGAAGATAAATTTAAAAATATTGATTTAAATAAATGGCCTTATCTACAAGATGTAATTCTTCCAGAACTTGAGTCAAATGTTCAAATGTTAATCGGTAATAATATTCCACAAGCTTTAGAACCTCAAGAAATTATCAAAAGTGAAGGTGATGGACCTTTTGCAATAAAAACCCGCCTCGGATGGTCAGTTTATGGACCAACTAGTTTTTTAGCAAATACTAATCTTACTAAAATAAACTGTGTTAAACTCGATAAAATTCTTTATAAGCAAGTAGAAGAATGGTTAAAATTAGAACAAATTCCAACACAAAATACTATGACATATTCACAAGAAGATGAAAAATTTATAAAAATATTTAATAATTCTATTCGCAAGAAAGATAATCATTATGAAGTATCTATCCCATTAAAGTCAAAAAATATGTTTGAACCTGATACTAAATTTATGGCTATGAACAGACTTAAGATGTTAAAAAGAAGATTCCAAAAAGACACTCAATTATATCAAGGATATACAAAATATATAAATGATTTATTAAAAAAGAATTATGCCGAGATAGTTGAAGACACAAATAAGCTTCCTAAAAAATTATGGTATGTACCGCATCATCCAGTATTTCATTCTGCAAAGCCTGGAAAACTAAGAGTTGTTTTTGATTGCTCAGCAAAATATAATGATTTAAGTCTTAATGAACAGATTTATAGAGGCCCTGATGTTATGAACTCTTTATTTGGAGTCTTATTAAGATTTAGAGAAGAACCTTTCGCCATTATGGGAGATATTGAAGCAATGTTTCATCAAGTTCGTTTACCAAAAGAAGATCAAGATTTATTTAGATTCCTTTGGTGGAAAGATAATGATTTTAATAATGAAATTCAAGAATATAGAATGAAAGTTTATATATTCGGATGTATTTGCTCCCCAGCTGTTGCTATGATGACATTAAGACAAATTGCAATGAATAACGAACAAAAATATAAAAAAGAAACAATAAATACTTTAAAAAACAATTTTTACGTAGATGATTGTTTAAAATCCTTTAAGAATATCTCTGAAGCTATTGAAATAAGAGAAGAGCTATATAATTTATTAAAGGATGGTGGTTTTAATCTTACAAAATGGATAACAAATGAAAAAACTATTTTAAATTCAATTCCTGTAAAAGAAAGAGCAGTTAACGTACAATCAATGAATATGAAAAAGGATGATATACACCTTGAAAGAGTTTTAGGTATACAATGGAAACCTGAAGAAGATTTACTTAGTTTTAAAACAACATCTATCTTTAAACCAATGTCTAGAAGAGGTATACTGTCTTCAGTTAGCTCTGTATTCGATCCTTTAGGCTTGGCGACACCATTTATTATACCTGCAAAAATATTATTACAAGAACTAACAAAGGCTAAATTTGATTGGGATGACAAATTACCAAAAATTTATGAAGATCGTTATATAAAATGGTTAAAAGAATTACCTTTACTTAACAATTTCAAGATAAATAGATGTCTAAAATCTATAGAATGTAAAACGACAAGAAGAATAGAAATACATCACTTTGCTGATGCATCTCAAGAAGCCTATGGTGTAGCAACTTATATAAGAATCATCAGTAATGAAAATAAGATTTACTGCAATTTAATATGTTCAAAGGCTAGAATTGCTCCTGTTAAGACTATGACTGTTCCAAGATTGGAGTTATCAGCAGCTACCTTAGCTGTCCAGTTAAATAATATTCTAAAATCTGAATTAACTTACAAGGTAGATAGTACATCATTTTGGACAGATTCTACCGCGGTTTTAAAATATATCAATAATGAAGATAAAAGATTTCATGTTTTTGTATCAAATAGGCTTAGCATAATTAGAAGCTATTCTAATGCAAATCAATGGTTTTATGTTAATACAAAAGAGAATCCCGCAGATGATATTACAAGAGGACAAGTAAAAGAAATTTGCTCTGATAACGGTACAAATTTTGTAGGAGGTTACCGAGAATTAAGAGAAGGTATTCAGAGATGGAATAATTATCAAGTACATCAATTTCTTTTGCAAAGGGAAATAAGTCGGAAATTCAATACACCAACAGCTTCCCATCAAGGAGGCGTATGGGAAAGATGTATACGTTCGGTGAAGAAAATATTAAATTCCTTACTTGAAGAACAAAAATTAAACGAAGAAACTTTATATACTCTTCTTTGTGAAGTAGAATCCATTTTAAACCAAAGACCTCTCAGTGAGACTTCATGTGATGCAAATGACAAAGAAGCTCTTACGCCAAATCATTTACTTCTTCTAAAGTCTCAAGTATCTTTACCAAATGATATATTTTCCTACAGTGATAATTACTGCAAACGAAGATGGAGACAAGTGCAATATTTAGCAAATATATTTTGGAAAAGGTGGATAAAGGAATATCTTCCTTTACTGCAAGTTCGAAATAAATGGTTTAAAATTAATTCTAATCTCAAAATCGGAGATATTGTTCTACTCTATGAAGACCATCTTTCAAGAAACCATTGGCCGTTAGGTAAGATAACAGAGGTATATCCAGATGCAGAAGGTATCGTAAGAAGAGTAAGCGTGAAAACAAAATTAGGTATATTTCAGCGACCAGTAACTAAAATTTGTCTTCTTGAATCGCAAGCAGTGATTTAGTGAACAGTGTTAATATCTATATAATGTTTAAGACATTTTCTTAAAAGTTGAGTAAGAGTAAGATCTCTTACTAAGGGAGGGTGATGTTAGTGCTAAATTTAAATTTTGCGCTTAAAGTTTTTTGTTTAAAAGTTGACAATATGGAATCATGCATGAAGTTAGGATAAGTTTGTTAAGTAAGAAAAGTATGTATAAAAAGGAATGAAATGTATGATTTATGTATCAATGTTTTATGATTTATGTAAAAATTATGTATGAAGTTTGATAAGAGAGTCTATTTTAGATTAAAATCGTTTTGTTACTAAAAACGCATTTTATTCAATTAATAAGTATAAGTACATTCGTAGTTGTCAAAAGAAATCGTTTTGGCACCTACAATCAAATTTCAAGACAATATCTCATTTTGTTTAGACGTAATCTCGGTAACGAGCCGGTTCAAAAAATTTTTTTAAAGTTTTGTATTCAGAACCGTCTGAAAAGTGGAAATCTCGAAGAATCTCGGAGCAAAAATTTTCAAAATTTTCTGATCATCATATAAGCTATCCTTATTTCATGAGGAAAGCTAAAATGATTTACTTATACCTGGGAAAAAATATTTTCTTTCTAAAACTGTGAATATGAGTAAATAAAATACAAAATTACATTTTTTGCCAGATTTTGTAAAATCAGTGTTTCATTTACAAAACTTTTTTAAATATTTAATATAAAAAAAAATCTCAATGAAAATTTGTCTTTGAGAGAGCCCCGGGGGGGGGGGGGGCATAGGAAGGTGGAGCGTCTAGTCAAAACCCCCCCCAGGATCAAATCCTGGTTGCGCCACTGACTACTTAGCTGTGTTATGCAAATTAATTATGAGTTCGGGGAACACTGTGACTTCAAGTAAGATGATTCTTGGATATTTTCATCAAGGTATCATGTCGTTTTATCTGGGCAGGCAACAGCAGGTTTCAGCTCCATGCGATGATCCTTGTATTTATTCTCACTTATTCCGATGAAGTCGCTTCCCTGGCTCTCCATCCAAGAATGACCAAAAAATGTCTCTACATGTAAAAATGGTCATTCTCCCCTCCTATGCCACTTGGCAAAATTGTCCACCCTTTACTCCCTCTGGGGAACGAAAAGGATCTCTGGGTTTTTTTCCTTGGGTGTGTTTTTTTTTTTAAAACAATAAATTTTAGAAAGCTATCCTTTATACACATTGCCATGTGTTCACACAAATAACTCTCTAAAATTCTGCATCCAAATATTTTCAATATATAAGCATAAAAAAGGCATTGTTATACTTATATATTACAATAGATTGTTTATATACATAAAAAATTATTCGTTTCATTTAGATATGTTAATTACATAAAAAGATTGTAGAAAATTTTCAGTTTAATGAAAAATTATTTATTTGGAAATTAAACCAATATTTATCAAATAGATAATTTTTCATTTAACAGAAAATTTTCTACAATTTTTTAATTCCCGACATTCACAATATTCCTTCATAAAAAAAAGAAGAAAAAAAAAGAAAGAAAAAGAGAAAAAAAACATACAGACACACACACACACACAAGCCCGCTTTTTTATAACGTTTTTTATAAAATTAGTATTAAGATGAAATTACGAGATGGCGCGATGTGCTAAAATTTGGTTTCAGAATTTAACCCGGAGTGAGTGCCTCTTATAGATAGTCTGTGATACATCCTTTAGGTGGCGTCACTGTTTGTTATTTAACATGTCACCACATGTCACTTAAATCTATTATTTTTAACCTTCTCTTTTATATTTAATTCATATAAAATGGATTTTTATTCACACGAAGAATATCCAATATATATTGGTAAGAAGAGTTTCTGTGATTTACAAAATTATAACATTAATTATTAATTTCAAGTTTTTAAACTTTTAATTTAATATTAAAATTCAGATTTATGTAATAATACTTTTGTTTTTAGGTCCCTTAGTTTGCTGTCTATATTGTCAGACCAATTTTATAAATGAAAATTTTTTGAATAAACATTTAAAAAAATGCGTTAACAAAAATATATTTTCATTTTTAAAAAATCAAATAAATTTGAAAATAAAAATAGAAAATTCCAAGAATGAAATACAAATTAAACAAAATACTGATTCATCTAATTCAGAAGAGCAATTTACTGAATATAAGAATGATATAATGCAATCTATTCGAAAATCTTCTTTAAATAAACCCCTATTAATTCATAGTAAGAAATATTTTGAATGTAATTATTGTCAGAAAAAATTTAATCTAAAATGTATTTTGCAAAGACATTTAGTAATTCATACAAATGAAAAGCCTTTTGAATGTAACTATTGTCAGAAGAAATTTAATCATAAATCATCTTTAAATAGACATTTATTAATACATACTGGTGAAAAGTCTTTTGAATGTAACTTTTGTAAAAAGAAATTTAATCAAACATCCGCTTTAAATAGACATTTATTAATTCATCGTGATGAAAAACCTTTTGAATGTAGTTTTTGTAAAAAGAAATTTAATGATAAATCTGCTGTGAATAAACATTTATTAATTCATACAGGTGAAAAGCCTTTTGAATGTACTTATTGTCAGAAAAACTTTAATCAAAAATGTATTTTGCAAAGACATTTAGTAATTCATACAAATGAGAAGCCTTTTGAATGTAACTATTGTCAGAAGAAATTTAATCATAAATCTTCTTTAAATAGACATTTATTAATTCATACACGTTGAAACCATTTGTATGTAAATAAAGTAAAATGATTTTTAATGTTATATCTGTTTTAATTAATTACTTTTAAATTCATATTGATAAAAAGCCTTTCAAAAGTAACCATAGGAAGTCGATGTTGGGGCTGGAATGAACAACCCCGGAATATCTATGGAGGATGGATTTGGGAAGACCAAGTGTGAGCTGAACAACCTAAGTAAAGACTGCAAGTTTAATCATCAGAATTATGAAAATTGATGGCCAAAATGATGTTTAACAGATCTTCGAAGAATATAAAGTAACCATGATGAAACCAGATGGGTTAGGGAATGGGAAAGGAGAATGCTTAGGCAGACAGTAAAGAGAAAAGGAAAAGGAAAAACAAATAATAAAATTATAAATGAAATTGAATAAAAGAGCATGTAACCTCAACCTGAAGAGGGTAAAGCGGAATTAAATAAATAAATAAATAATAAAAAAATAAAATTCTAAATCTTTATTTATTAAGCAAATATTAATTTATATTGTAAAAATCAACTGTGAAATTATAAAATAAACATTCCCTCAAAATTCAATGAAACTATGGCTATTCTTTCATTTATCTTATCTTCTTATACGAGTAAAAATTGTTTCTTTGTTTGTTTCTTTGTTTCATTGTTCTCAAAAACCGCTCTAACGATTTTTTTGAAATTCACAACAGAGATAGTATTTATAAAGAAAAATTGAGTTTTATTGATCACATCTCACGAAACTTTATTAGTTCTTCTTAATTTAAATTTATAATATATGGATGACGTCACAACCACCGCCTGTGAGATATATTATATTCATATATTTGATTTTTTAATTTCATTAATAGTTTTACATTTAAATTATTTGAAATTGTTTCACACAACGTTTAAAAGAAGATTTGTTTCATCAATTTTATTTTTATCATCATAAATATTAAGTTGTTTATATTTTTTGATATAATTAATTAGATTGTTAATTGTTGATTAATGAGATGTATTAGTAAACATTATTATAAGCTAATATGTACAAAGCTTTAGCTTAAATAAAAAGTGTAAGCATAAATAAATTATCTTTGTTGTTATTAATTAAAAATTAACAAGTGGTGACCCCGAAGCTGATGAAAAAAAAATCAAAAAGGAATCATACGATTTTCAAAATGCCGGAAATTGAAACGAAAACGAATGCTACCATCGAAAAGGTAAGCGTGAAAATACCTCATTTTTGGCCTTGGCATTTTATATCAAAATTAAAATATGATTTTTTAGACAAATGATAAAAAGGAGATCTTTATATTTTTTTATTAAAATAGGCTTCTTTTTTTATTTTTAATTTTTAATAAATTCTCTTTTTATTAAAAAATAATATTAAAGTGTATATAAATTTCAATCAAGCCACCGCTTCTTATATCTTATTTATTTATATTATAAAAATTCAATAAAATTAAAAATATATTTGTTATACTGATATCTGTTTTCATTGCATAAACACATATCCAAACATTAAAAATTTTAAAAATTGTTTCAGAGCAATTAGAAGATTTTCGATAACGATCATCGCATCTTTACTGAAACCGGCTAAGAGCGTGACGTTTAGAAATTCTTCAAGAGAATTAATTAATTATTTGAATATAATTAAGAGAATGCTTTATGTAGCTTTTTCAAGAGTTAAGAATGGAAAAAATTTGAAGGTTCTATTACCACCTGAGAATGAATGTTATACTCGAAATGTTGTTTGGAAAGAGGTATTAAATTAATATATGAATATATGGAAACACCAAATGGGGTAGTGATGCGCAATATATGACACTGTATCCTGTTAGTGTGACTTAGCCTCTCCTACTCAATTCCGACTTTCACCTCCTTGGTGGTGTTCATTGGAAACCTGAGCAACCTTGTGGAAGATCGTGGTAACCAACCCCGGTGGGAAGCAGGGTCAGGGCTGACGAAAGCGGAAGAAATGGTCCTCCGAAGAATAGGAGGTTGGGTGAGAGGCTAAATTCCTCTCACAGTAAAATAACATATTAATAGAACTTGGAAAAAATGTCTTGGAATAGAGATTGTTGAAACATAAATGAATTGAATAATAAATGGTATTTGATACAATTTTGTTATTTTTTTATGGTCGAGTGATAGCTCGTTGTTGGATGTATAGGATCAATTATTTTATTTGATCAAGTAAATTTGAAAAGGTTTTAATATATTGAAATGAAAATCAATTTATTTTAATTTATTTGAAACATTTTAGGAAACAAATTTTTAATGGGTCATTTTTATAAATCCCATTTAACAATTATAATAAATAATTAAAAAATTGTAAAATTTTTAAAGTATATAAAAATAAATTCTATAAATTGGTTAAAGGGTCGAGTCATAGTTCAGTGTCACAGGTATATATTTTATATTAACACGCCTACTTTTCTGTTTGTATGTTATTATTTGAATGGCGATTCGGTGAATGGTTAATGGTTAATTAACGATCCATATAACATCATCGACTGGGCCGCTACCATAAGGAGTGAATAGAAATAGACGATATTACTTGGATTAATCTTATTATACTAGCTAAAATTGTTTGTTTTATAACAACTTGGGGCGCTAAACAGTTTTTCAAAACATCACTCGAAATGCAATTAAACAAAAAAATTGAAAAGTTAGGCTAAGCAGACGTCTTAAATATTATAAGAGATTCGGCAATTGCAATTACAGATAGCGAGGAAAAATTAATGGAGGTTTGAAATTAATAGTGATAAGAAAAAGTATTTAGTGACAAAGAGGAACAGTATTAACATACAAAATCTTAATATACAAAATGTAAAATTTGAATATGTAGAAAAATTGAATGTAATCACGAAGGATAATAACCAAATACGATGTACCACTCGGGGTACAGGGGGCGGAGCCCCCGTCCAGCTGTGAAGAGCGCCGAAGGCGCTCTGACCAGCTGGTCTTATCTTATTATGCTAGCTAAAATTGTATATATCTATATTTCTATATATAGCCATTGGTTCTCAAAAACCGCTCTAACGATTTTTTTCAAATTCACACTAGATATAGTATTTATAAAGAAAAATTAAGTTTTATTGATCATATCTCTTGAAACATACAGCTTCATTATTTATTTCTTAATTAATAAGTTGACCTGTGGCCAGGTCCGAACCGACCGACGGTTTGAAATAAATTAATTTCCAGCTACAGAAACAATTTCAAATAATTTTAATATATCTATTAATGTAATAAAAAACAGATATGGATATAACATAAATATTTTTAATTTTATTTTATTTATAATATATATGTGAGACCAGGCTGTGACGTCATGAATGGCTGGATGACGTCATATAATTTTAAATTAAGAAAAAAACTAATAAAAATGATTTTTCTCGAGAATAAAACCAATACAAAGTGCATGATGCGTGGTGATATGTAAAAAATCTCCTTATGTGAAATTTGGTGCGAAAATAACCCCTTCCTATCGTCGATCGCTAATACTACCACTTCCGGTTGCCGGATTTGCACCAAAAGTTGATCAATTCATCCCACTGATGCATTAAGTAAATATACCAAATTTCATCAAAATCGGTTGAGCCGTTCAGGCTGTACACATCTATACGGACGGACGGACGGACGGACAGACATCATGCTAAAAATACATTTTTCTGTTAAGAAAATGCATGATTCGTGGAGATATGTACCTAAAAATATCCATAGGTGAAATTTGGTGTGAAAACACTACCTCCCTTACTATCGTCGGTCGGTAAAAATGAAACGCTACTTGTATAGGCAAAATGTCACTTCCGGTATTCAGATCATGATGAAATTTGGTATCTCAATTTTTTTCATATTTTTAAATCTATATACAAAATATGAAGCAAATATCTCGAAGCAAACTGGTACTTTACTTGAAAGGAAAACGCAACCAGTGTAGGTAAAGTACCACTTCCGGTTAACCGATTTTGACGAAATTTTGATAGAAATCTACAAACTGTGAATAATATCGGTGTACCAAATTTCGAAGTCCTAGCTTGATTAGTTTTTGAGTAAATTTGCTTACATACATACATACACACACACAGACATAATTCGAAAAATGGTATTTTCCGACTTAGGGAGGTCTAAAACGTCAAGATCTATCGAAATCTCGAAGTCGAAATTTTTGACGATTCCAATACTTCCCTTATACGAAGTATGCGGGAAAGTAATTATACATACCCATATTAGATTTAGACCCATTATAGATATTGTTTGGTGTGACAAATTGAAAAATAATGAATTTTTATTATATTTACTATTATTTTGACATATAAACATATATAATATAATAATAATGATACTGAATGCACATTGTAAAAAATATATAATGGTGCCATCAACAAAGAGCCAAACATGCGCTGGTTTAATAAATATGATTTATTAATTTTAATTTATAATTTAATTTAAATATAATATATGTTATTTAATCCAATTCAAATTTGCGAGATAGTCGAATGGAGACACTCCAGCTAATTTTTAAAAAAAAACCTTTTTGACAGCCTTTTTTAACAAAAAAACTTGCCTTTTTAGGCGCCTTTTTTTGCGCTCTCTACTTATATGGTTATATGTACTGTAAAGGTTTCCATTGATCTTCACTCACATCATCTAAGTTTCGGAAAAAATTCAAGATGGTTTTGTAAGAAAGCTCATCACACAACCAAAGTTTTTAAAATTATCTATTAGTTGCGATAGTTGCCAGAAACTTTATCACAACGTCTTTAAATTATATCTATCCCATTTTTCCTTTGTACTTATCATTGTTTCGAATATTGATTGCTGATACAACTTTTTTGTTATTTTTTTCGAAATCAGCCCATTAAATTAAATAAAGTCAAGTCAATAAAAAATTTTCTCATCATTGACCTTTGTTATTTTTGAACTAAAATAATGGACATATGTTTAAAGAGGTTTTTAAGGCTCCGACTTCTTTCATTTAACTAATATTATTTCTCAATTTCAAAGAAAACAAGTAATATTTCATTTATCTAACTCCTTCAAATAATGGGTGAAGTAATAAATTCTGAGTTGAACTTTTTTTACCAATAGAGAAAGTTACTCCAATCACAAAATTATAAAATTTTCCTTTGAAAATCGTTATTAATAATCGTTATGCATAAATATATATATATATATAACAGAATTATTATCAAAGTATGCACTTTAAGGGTAACAATGATCACTTACAGGGAAGGTGCGGAGTTACAATGTGCTGCAGTTAAAATCCAATTTTCAGAAATTAAAGATCCTGCACAGTGATATTGCACATTTGGTTCTTCTCCGTATCCAATGGCTACCTGAAAAACATAAAATATGTGATAAGATTTGTTTAAATTATATATATTATTGCACATATGTTATATCTATCTATTTATATGGCTCAAAGATACTCGAAAGTTCTTGGCCACATTTCTCCAAATGTCCCTATCCTGAGCCCATGTCCCATTTCTCTTACGTCCCTTCCTATGTGTCCATCGTCTTGATTCCCTTTGATAATAATTTGGATGAGATAAGCCTCTTTACTGCATGATAACAGGCGTTTCCCGATTGATTCCACGATTTAAATTCTTCTCAAATATTATTATCCTTCGTGATTTCATTCAATTTTTCTACATATTCAAATTTTACATTTTGTATATTAAGATTTTGTATGTTAATACTGTTCCTCTTTGTCACTAAATATTTTTTCTTATCACTATTAATTTCAAACCTCCATTAATTTTTCCTCGCTATCTGTAATTGCAATTGCCGAATCTCTTATAATATTTAAGACGTCTGCTTAGCCTAACTTTTCAATTTTTTTGTTTAATTGCATTTCGAGTGATTTTTTCCCAACATGCAACATATAATTGGCCGTGGGAAAAACATGGGGATTGCAAATGAATTCCGCAGCACTTGAGTGTCTGGCCCTGAGCTTGGAACATGGTCAAATCGTCCGTCAAAGTTGAAAATTGCCCATATATTATAACTACTGTAATTAGTATTATTATAATGTAAAATTATAAAGAAAAAATGTTTAGATATTATTGTAGACATTTTCATTCTGTAAATTAAATAATTTTATTTCATTTAAATAAATATCTATTTTTAAATATTTTTTGCTCTCTATATTATTTATCTAATTCTCAAAATATATTAAGATCATATAAATTGGAATTATTTATTAATTATTATTAATTATTTATGTCAAACTATTTAAAATTTGATATCTACATTCATCTCATTCAAAGAATATGTATATAATATTTATAATTTTGTTTTTGTTTTTGTTTTTTTTAATAAATAATTTTAATATTAAAAATGCGTAGAGGACGTCTAAAAAATCACATTTTAATTTTTATATAACCAAGAAATCATTTTTTCACTCATTTTCAATTGATGAAATAATTGATCTCATAATTCGATTTTCATTTTCAAGTAAGTAAGATATTATATTATGGGTGGAATTAATTTACTGATTAAATTAAATTAAAATATAATAAAAATAAGAACACAAAAACAAATAAATGTTTTATCTTTTGAATATTTGATACTGATTGAATATTTAGTAAATAATATTTTATAATATTTACCGGAGTATAATAAATTGATAACGTCATTTAATTCTCCTACTATATATCGAATCGAATATAAAGATAAATCTTCAAAACGTTGTGTGAAACATTTTCAAATAATTTAAATGTAAAACTATTAATGAAATAAAAAAAAAATCAAATATATGAATATAATATAAATATTTTTAATTTTATTTTAAGAATAGATATATATATATCTCACAGGCGGTGGCTGTGACGTCACATATATACATTTAAATTAAAAAAAACTAATAAAGATGTAGTTTTCGTAAGATATGATCAATAAAACTCAATTTTTCTTTATAAATACTATCTCTGGTGTGAATTTCAAAAAAATCGTTAGAGCGGTTTTTGAGAACAAAGAAACAAACAAACAAACAAACAATTTTTACTCGTATAAGAAGATAAGATAAGATATATATATATATATATATATATAAATGTTGTATTTTTCAAGAGATAAATGGTGTTGTTATATTAATATATTTCAAGAAATTTGATTTAAAAAATTAAGTTAAAAAATTAAGTTCTTTAACGTAATATCTATCTATCTATCTATAAATATATATATATTCAATTATCATTTATATTATTATAAATTTAATCAAATTCAATTATTATTAAAACTTACTGTATGAGGGTATTGGCCAATTTCAGCATTCACTCCACCGATCACATAATCCCAATCATTCTCAACCTTAAAATAAATAAATTAGTTAATAAATAAATTAATAATGAAATTTAATTGATAAAATCAAAGTAAGAGAATACATATCCTCGATATACTTATGCAATATTCGAGTTTTAAATTACCTACAAATTAAATATAAATAATTTGTATTTATTTATTTTGGGTTCTGTCTAAATTGAAGAATCTTAATTCTAAGAATTTCCAAAATATTTAAATAATCATCAGATAGGCATTTATTGGCTACTATTTTTTTTTAAAGTTCGGTTTCTTTTGGAATGGAAGGTGTATCTTACATGCTTTCCCTTGAGGGGCATATAACTAGTGAGCATATGGTCTGGCAACCATGAGGTCCCGAGCCATATCTAGTATTGCTTCCACTTACTTGTACGATACATCTCTCTTTTATCTTTCCTATTTGGTCTCCCTTGGCCAACTCTTGTTTCTTCCGACCCTGATGCTATTAGGTTTTCGAGGGCTAAGGGTTTTTTCATTTCCTACTGTTTACTTTCTCTTCTCTTCACCGAATAAGACAACGGGAAACCACTTCAGTTAAATTTTCCCATGAACACCCTATGACTTCTGTCACAGTTAAATGTTCCGGATTAAGGCCTCCATTCGGATCTCCGAAGGGGGGGCGTCAGCTATGATAAGAGATAATAGAAGAACACCAAAGAAGATAGGATCTTGGAATGTCCGAGGTCTCCTACAGGCAGGTAAGCTGCATATTGTGAAAAGAGAGCCTCGCTTGTTGGATTGTGCGAGAATCACTCGAGAGGGGACGGACACTTCCGCACGAGGTTGGGAAATACAGTTTTTTTCGCTGGTCGAGGAATGGTGTTGCCATCATTCGATGTGGTGAAGGGCGTCCATCAGGGATGCATTCTGTCCCCCATCCTTTTTAATATCTACGGAAAGTATGTCATGAGAAAGCTCTTGGAGGATTGGGATGATGGCATTTCGGTGGGGGCGTAAGGATCTCTGATCAGAGATATGCCGATGATACAACTCTCTTGGCGAGATCGGAGGATGAAATGACTCGCCTTCTCTGCAAACTTGAGAAGATGAGTGAAGAATACGGTCTCCTCGTTAATAAATCAAAAACAAAAATAATGATTTGCTGATAATGGACTGTAATTGCGGCAACAAACCGGAGTTGTTGTATGTTGCGGGCTATCAGGTGGTGAGCCGTTTTGTCTATCCAGGGTTCATGGTTGAAAACGGGGGTTTCTGTGATGTTGAGGTCGTTCGTCGTATCCAAATGGGAAGATCAGCGATGAAAAAATTGAAAAGAATATGACAAACAAACAACTTAACCATTCAAACAAAAAAACTAATTGTTACCACGATGATCTTTCCTATTGTGCTTTACGCGTCAGAGACCTGGACCCTGAAGCAGAACATCCGAAGGAAGATCGACGCTTGGAGGGAGATGCTGTGTATTCCCTGGACGGCGCACATAGGACCTATAACTCTATACTCAGAGAGGGCGGTCTAGCGAGGTGCTTGGAAAGGTGGTTAGTTATTTTGGTCACCTCACTCGCTCCAGCTCGGGCCTTGAAAGAACTCAGAGACGGGACAGAACACCGGCCAGATGGACGGAACAGGTGCGGGCTGGCTTGGGTACTGACCTTCAGAAGACAGCAGCGAGTGCTCGGCATCGATTTCAATGGCGAGTCTTAACTCACGAAATTCGAGCGGTGGGGACATGGAAGTATTAGGGCCACGACACTTCCGACTAGGAAGAAGAAGATTAATTAATTATAATATTCATATAAATGTATATACTTTTTGTTACAATATTTATATTTCCAAAAAGATTCAAATTGTAAGCATTTTGATTAATTGAAATATTTTGAGTTAATATTTATTGACACTTATTGACTAATTAAATTAATTTGGTCAAAAATATAATATAATATAATATGTAAAATATACAAAAATTAAAATAATGTCTATTTAATCGGATATTTAGATTCCTGTTAGCTTTTTTTTTAATCTTAAACATTTAAAAATTTATTAATAATAAGTTAATTCAATGATTGATTACTTGATGAGCTAGATCGCAAAAATTCAAAGAAAAATTGATTCTGTCAAAATAAGATACAAAAATAATATTTTTCTTATCAAATAATAATAATATATATATACTTACAATATCATCGGGAAGCGCCTGTTATCATGCCGTAAAGGGGCTTATCGCGTCAAAATTATTATCAAAGGGGATAAAAGTTAAAATATACATATAAAACAATTATTTTACCGGTTGTATTATATGGGTGTGAGGCATGGTCTATGATCCTGGGAGACGAGAGTAGATTTAGAGTATTTGAGAATAGGATTATGCGAAGCATTTATGGGCCAAAGAAAGATGAGGTCACCGGGGAATGTCGAAGATTGCATCTACAGATATATACTTTCGAGTTCCGTAGAGCCACAGAGATAGATAGATATACTTACAATATCAGGCTTTGTGTTTTTTGGTATCTTGTTTTTTTGACGAATCTTTGGTTTTAAGTTTTTAGATAATAAACATTCTTCTTGATAAATGGTTTCATTTCCAATGATGGATGATACCATTCGTAAATCCTTGTGTGCATATTCTTTACATTCTGGAACATTTCATTATTAAATTTTTTAGATATATCGATATAATAAATTACGACTTTTAAGGACATTCCTTAATAAAAACTCTTCCGAAAGTTGTCATATATAAATATATATTACAGTAAAAATATAAAATTCAGTGAGTGAACACACCCACTAGCTAAAGTATACTTTAACTAAAAAAATCAGAGAAAATATACACAAATAAATTTATGAATACTTTCACTAATTAGTGTTTACACTTTCTTTTGTAGATTAGTTAAAGTATTTCAATGGTTTGCCTAGTATTTGCTGTCATATATGATAGATGTTTTTACAATAACTTGAATTTTAACAATAATAACAATATAATTAATATTTATATTAATTAATTACTCACTGAGATCACTGACTTGACCTGGTTTTGTTGGTTTAAATCTTGTTCTTCCAAATCCTTCAAGTTCACAACATACATTTGGTGACTTACCATTAAATGAACATATAAAGGGGTAAAATCCCTTTTTGACTTCATTTAATGCTTTTTCACACTTTAATAAATTTATACACACTCCTATTTTTCCATTTTGTAAAATACATCTCTCTCCTAAAAAAAATGAATTTAATCTTATCAATTTATTTATTATTACTTCTAATTTGGTAATCAAAATTATAATTCCAAATAATTAATTTCGAAATTTTACTGAAATCTTAAATTATTAGCTTCTCAGACCGCCTTCGGCGTTCTTCACAGGGACTCTGCCCCCTTTACCTCCAAGTAATACATAGTACCTATTTGCTAGAAAATCTGTATTTAAAAGGTTTTAATTCATTTTATTTCAAATCAGTATATTAAAACATTCTTATTTTTTGTGTTCTTATTTAAAATGTAGTGAAAATGTCCCTTCCACGACGGGGTTCAGTGTATTTAGTTAAACTCCTTTGTTTATCACTTTTGAGTAGGATATTTTCTAAATTTATTAAATTATTAAATTATTATTTATTAAATCTTTTAAATTGTTTATATATACCATTATAATAATGACAACACGTTCTTTTATTATATGCAAATTTCTGTATAGATGAATATGATTTAATAAACCAATGTTTAATTGATATGATCATAGGACATCTTAAAAAAAATGAACACATTTAACTTCATAATTTAACTTGCTTAATCTATAAAAATTTAGTTTTATTAAAAATTCAAATTTAAAAAATATTATATATACTTTCTTTGTTTTAGAAAATATTAATCAATTAGAAGTAATCAATAATTCAATTCAATTCACTAATAAAAAAGTCATATGCCCAACAGTCTATTTAAATTCCAAAATCATCCCCTATACTAACTCGGTAAAGTATCTTGGATTGCACCTTGACTCAAGACTTAGCTGGAAAATTCATATAGAAAAAAAAAGAAATGAATTAAATATTAAATATAAAAAAATGTATTGGCTATTAGGAAAAAATTCCCAACTCGAATTAAAATCAAAAGTTTTACTATATAAGTCAATTCTTATGCCAATTTGGTCATATTTATGTCAAATATGGGGAACTGCTAGCGAATCCAGTATAAGTAAGATTCAAAGAGTGCAATCCAAGATACTCAGATGTATAGCAAACGCCCCATGGTACTTTACAAACGAAAGTTTACACAGTGACCTTCTAGTCCCCTCAGTCAGGGAAGTAATTCTTCATAGATTCATAAAGCATAGACAAAAACTTGAAAATCATCCAAACACAACAGCCATTACTCTCCTGGACAACAGTGAAGTGACCAGAAGGCTCAAGAAGAACCATGTTCTAGATACTGAAGTACGCTCTTCCTTGAACAATTGGAAAATGAAATTCAAATAGGGAAGTTATCGATGGATAACTTTCCCTTCAAGTGACGTGTGAGTGTATGAGTGAATGTGTATGAGTGTGTGTATAAATGAAAATCACTTTTATCAAATTTACTAATAGTTTTGTACAAGCTGATTGTAAATAAAAAATAAAATAAAAAAAAAAAAAAAAAAAAAAAAAAAAAAAGAAGTAATATTTAATTTAATTTAATTTAATTGCAATTGTGTGTTTTACTTTTAATAGTATTGAATATTAGAAACTAATATAAAAATTTAAATATTATAAATATTCTTTATATGGAAATTTCTAGAATTATTAGTTTTATACATAGTACCGGGACCCCGAGCCTCGGCTCGGTACTTAAGTTAAAAAAAATGATTCATTATTATTGGGTTTGGCTGGTAATATTAATACCTGGGATACCGAGCTGTCGCTCGAAAAAATGTTTAGACATTATTATAGACATTTTCATTCTGTAAATTAAATAATTTTATTTCATTTAAATAAATATCTATTTTTAAATAATTTTTCTCTCTACATTATTTATCTAATTCTGACAATATATTAAGATCACACCGGGACCCCGAGCCTCGGCTAGGTAATTAAGTTAAAAAAAAATAATTCATTATTATATTGGGTTTGGCTGGTAATATTAATACTTGGGACACCGAGCTGATATACAATTCTTTAATTATTTATTACAATTATTAAATGTTGCATCATTGCATGGAACTTGGGGTCCTCAATAATACATAAATCTTATCTTATTATGCTAGCTAAAATTGTATATATGTATTTATCTATATATCATGGTTCTCAAAAACCGCTCTAACGATTTTTTTCAAATTCACACTAGATATAGTATTTATAAAGAAAAATTAAGTTTTATTGATGATATCTCTTGAAACATACAGCTTCATTATTAATTTCTTAATTGAAAATTATATATTATATGGAAAACGTCAAAATTTTTAATACTGCCTGCTAAGACAGTAAAAAAATGACAATTTTTTATCTAAATACATATAGTCCAGCGGTTGGACTGATGTTTTAACGAGTGGATTTCGTCGGTTCGAAACTCGCCGGGTGAATCGTTATTTAAAAATGAAAATAATGATTTTGTTATTTTTTTTTCTTTTTATCTATTGTTTACTTTTTAATTTATTTATTCATTGTTCTTTTATTAATTAAGTTTTAGATAGTTTTATAATTTTTAATATTTTTTCAATAAAATATTATTTAATATATTTATTAATATTATTTTATTAAATTAAGATGAAATAGAATAATTGAAAGGTACCGTAAAAATAGAAATATAAATTAAAAGAACTTTAATTTATATTTTAGCAATTGCAATTTATAATTAATTATTAATTACCAATTGTCGACCACAGTTGGTATATTGTGTAGTTGTTGAGAATTTTCAAAATATGTCGAAGCCAATCATCCCCTCCTCTGCCACTTGGCAAAATTGTCCACCCCTCTCTCTCTATTGGGGTAACGAAGAGGCATATCTCTGGGTTTTCCCTGCGTTTTTTTTTTAAAACAATTATTTTTAGAAAGTCTTTGCCATGTGCTCAGTATCATAATACATCCAATATATCCAATATATATCAGCATAAAAAACAAGCATTTTTATATTTATATTTATATTTATATATATTACAATATTTATTCTAAAAATAAAATTAAAAAAATATTTATATTATATTCATATTTGTTTTTTGTTTCGTTTTTATTCTGCAAAATATTGTTTTTTTGATTTTTTGTTAAACTAAAAGTGAAATATTTGTTGGGAAATTATTTCTACTTTATTAATTGTTAATAGTTATTACATTTTAATTAACAGTGTTTTCGGAATACGTATATTCTCTTATCTGTCTCACAAGTCTACCTGCAGGTAACAATTTCTATTACTCTCTCTTTAGCTAGGTAACAACTTTTATTATTTTTTGATAATTATGTCAATTATTTGATAATTATGTCAATTAAATTTTTGTGAATAAATAAACATATATAAAAAACTATATATAAAATTTGAATTTTCATCCATTCATTCATTTAAAATCATTTATTTAAAATGATTTAAAACATTTATTAAAATGATTTAAAACATTCATTTAAAATGATAAAGAATATCTTATTCAAAATAAATTCAAAGTATATTTTCATACTTATTATATTCTTATAGCTAATAATTTTTTTAATTTTTAGTGTAATTTCCTTGATCATTATTTATATAAAAAAATAAACACATTTTGCAATTTCCCAGAAAGGCTGTTTTTGATATGTAAGTATAAGTTAGTTTTATGAATAAAAAATATTTATTTTAATAATATTTTAGAATCAAATTACGAAATATATTTATTATCTTATCTTATTATGCTAGCTAAAATTGTATATATATTTGTATATATAACCATTGGTTCTCAAAAACCGCTCTAACGATTTTTTTCAAATTTACACTAGATATAGTATTTATAAAGAAAAATTGAGTTTTATTGATCACATCTCTTGAAACTTACAGCTTCATTATTAATTTCTTAATTGAAAATTATATATGGGTGTGACGTCATCAATTTTACTTCAATTAATATTTTTTTTATATTTAAAATATTTTAAAATAAAATAAATTTCGAAATAAAATTAAAAATATTTATTTTTAATAATATATATATATATATATATATTTATTAATCTTAATTAATTAATTATTAACAAAAAAATACGGTTGGTTGATTCCCGCTTTTTTTTAAATGAATTGTATTAACATTTTTTTATATATTTAAAATATTTTAAAATTCATTATTTAATTTCAAAATAAAATTAAAAATATTTATTTTTAATAAAATATATATATATATTTATTAATCACTCTCAAAAAAAACAAAAACAAAAACAAAAAAAACATATAATTCTTGCAAAGAGATTAAAAATGTCATTTTCATCATCTAACTATTATTAGTCTAATGGGTAAAGGCACTGTTTTGAATAGTCAACTTAGCAGGATCGAAACCGGCGGAAAAAAATTTTTTTTTTTTTTTTATCTATTATTTTATATTTATTTATTCATTGTTCTTTGATTAAATTTAATTTCTTTTATTTTATTTTATTAATTAAAATGATGCAACATTTAATAATTGTAATATTGTAATAAATTTTATTTTTTTTATTTTATTAATTACTTATTAGTCATTAACTAATAATTTAATATTAATTCAAAATTTTATAAATTTTTATTATTTAATTTTGCTTTTGTTTATATATATATTTTAATTAACTTATCTTATCTTTTAATTTATATATGGACAAATGACACTCATATTGAAATTTGACTCCCGCCTTTTTTTAAAAGATATTTTTTTTATATTTAAAATATTTTAAAATTTTTTATTTAATTTCGAAATAAAATTAAAAATATATATTTTAATAATATTTTATAATTATAAATTACGATATATATTTATCATTCTTCCAATAAAAAAAAAATATTCATGCACTTAGAAACATATCTAATAATACATATTTATGTATTATTGAGGACCCCAAGTTCCATGCAATGATGCAACATTTAATAATTGTAATAAATAATTAAAGAATTGTATATCAGCTCGGTGTCCCAAGTATTAATATTACCAGCCAAACCCAATATAATAATGAATTATTTTTTTTTAACTTAATTACCTAGCCGAGGCTCGGGGTCCCGGTGTGATCTTAATATATTGTCAGAATTAGATAAATAATGTAGAGAGAAAAATTATTTAAAAATAGATATTTATTTAAATGAAATAAAATTATTTAATTTACAGAATGAAAATGTCTATAATAATGTCTAAACATTTTTTCGAGCGACAGCTCGGTATCCCAGGTATTAATATTACCAGCCAAACCCAATAATAATGAATCATTTTTTTTAACTTAAGTACCGAGCCGAGGCTCGGGGTCCCGGTACTATGTATTATTAGATATGTTTCTAAGTGCATGAATATTTTTTTTTTATTGGAAGAATGATAAATATATATCGTAATTTATAATTATAAAATATTATTAAAATATATATTTTTAATTTTATTTCGAAATTAAATAAAAAATTTTAAAATATTTTAAATATAAAAAAAATATTAAAACAATATCTTTTGAAAAAAGGCGGGAGTCAAATTTCAATATGAGTGTCATTAAAAGATAAGATTAGTTAATTAAAATATATATATAAACAAAAGCAAAATTAAATAATAAAAATTTATAAAAAATAAAAAAAAAATTTGAATTAATATTAAATTATTAGTTAATGACTAATAAGTAATTAATAAAATAAAAAAAATAAAATTTATTACAATATTACAATTATTAAATGTTGCATCATTTTAATTAATAAAATAAAATAAAAGAAATTAAATTTAATCAAAGAACAATGAATAAATAAATATAAAATAATAGATAAAAAAAAAAAAAAAATTTTTTCCCGCCGGTTTCGATCCTGCTAAGTTGACTATTCAAAACAGTCGCTCTACCCATTAGACTAATAATAGTTAGATGATGAAAACGACATTTTTTAATCTCTTAGCAGACGTAGATGTTTTTTTGTTTTTGTTTTTGTTTTTTTTGAGAGTGATTAATAAATATATATATATATTTTATTAAAAATAAATATTTTTAATTTTATTTTGAAATTAAATAATGAATTTTAAAATATTTTAAATATATAAAAAAATGTTAATACAATTCATTTAAAAAAAAGCGGGAATCAACCAACCGTATTTTTTTGTTAATAATTAATTAATTAAGATTAATAAATATATATATATATATATATTATTAAAAATAAATATTTTTAATTTTATTTCGAAATTTATTTTATTTTAAAATATTTTAAATATAAAAAAAATATTGAAGTAAAATTGATGACGTCACACCCATATATAATTTTCAATTAAGAAATTAATAATGAAGCTGTAAGTTTCAAGAGATGTGATCAATAAAACTCAATTTTTCTTTATAAATACTATATCTAGTGTGAATTTGAAAAAAATCGTTAGAGCGGTTTTTGAGAACCAATGGTTATATATATATACAATTTTAGCTAGCATAATAAGATTAGATATTGAGTGTTAACTTCTTAACTGAGTCACCAGAAGCGTCACATGGAGCGTTTGTTATACATTCCTAGGAGGATCTAGACTGTTATATATATATATTCTCTCGATATTGATATTGAAAACCTTAAAATTTAATTAAATTATTGCAAAAAAAAATATACTAAAAAAATAAAACTTAAAATGGACAAAAAGAATTTAATAAAATATACTTTTATATAGGTATAGTGTGTATATTATTCTTTTATTAAATATCTTTAATTTATTTATAAATAAAATACATAATTAAAATATATAATTCAAGATTAAATATATATTAAAGCATTTTCTGATTTTTGATAGAATTTATTCCTAATTTAATCTGAGATTGTTTTTAAGTAAATTATTGAAAAAATAAAATATCAAATATAATATAAATTGATTGTTTAGTCGACATGAGGCTAAATAAACTCAAAGTAATTCTTAAAACATCTATTCTTATTTTTAATGTTAGTGTAGAGCAGTGATTCTCAACCTGGGCGATCGACATCTTAAAGGGGGCGATTATTTGACTGTACGATTTTGGGGGGCGATAAGTTATTTTTGGGGGACGAAATCATTTTCAACTCTAAAAAAAAAGTAAGATGATTTTGCGAACCGACTTTTTAAACATTTCCTCTTTTTTCAATAAGGTTCTTAAAAAAAAAGGTCAGATGATTTTGCAATCAGGTTCTGAAACTCGATTTTTCAATATGGCTCTAAGTATCACCTAGTGTACCTACCTTATATTAGGGATTATTATGAAATTTTTATCTGTAAAAATTTATAGGGGGGCGAATTAAGAAGCGGGTCTTACAAAGGGGGCGTTTGGTCCAAAAAGGTTGAGAAACACTGGTGTAGAGTATGATATTTACACCCTCCATTCCAAAAAAAACCGAACTTTTAAAAAAAATAGTACCACTAATGCCATCTGTTGTTATATTTTACCCGTAGATGGCTTAGTCCCTCATTGACAACTGGTATAAATTTCATGACATTTGGATGCATACAACAAAAGATATTGCATTTCAAATGTCAGTGTGTTTTGTACATCGGTCGGAAAATGAGTTTCAAACAAAGAGCTGCAATTGATTTTTGTGTTAAACATGATAAAACTTTTACTGAAACGCACCAAATGCTACAAAATGCATATGGTGATGATTGTCTATCCCGTACGCAAGTTTACGAGTGGTTCGGGCGATTCAAATCGGGTAGAGAGACGCTGGATGATGACGAAAGATCAGGCCGTCCCAGAACCGGATTTTTACGATTCAAAAGGAATTATCCACAAAGAATTTGTTCCATTCGGCCAGGCAGTTACTGGAGAGTTTTACTTGGGCGTCATGAAGCGTTTGCTTGCAAGAATTCGTCGTATTTGGACTCTTTTGCACGATAATGCACCATCACATCGTTCGTGACTTGTAACTGAATTTTTGGTCAAAAATCAAGTTATTCCTTTGCATCATTCGCCCTATTCACCAGATCTGGCTCCGTGAAACTTCTATCTGTTCCCTAAACTGCATTTGGCGATGAAAGGAAAGTGGCACGCATCGATTGAAGCCATTGAGAAGGCGACGACCGACGTCCTAAAGATCAATCCAATAAAGGACATGGAGAAGTTGTTGGACAACTTGTTAGAGCGTGCAAATTTGTGTATCGATTCAGAAGGGGAATACATTGATTAATAAAAATGATTTGTTCCAAAATGTACATTGGTTTTTGTTTTTTTAAAAAGTTCGTTTTCTTTTGGAATGGAGGGTGTATAACCCTATTGATAATTTTTATATTCATTAAATATAATATATTATAATTAAATTAAATAAATTGGTTAAATTTTATATCACTATTTGTACACAAATATTTTATCATAGGTATTTTATTTTACATGTTTATTTAAATATAATTATATTTTTATGAGTGGGCGGTAAATATAATTGTTAAAAGAAAAATGATTAAGTTAATCTTTATAATATTAATTTAGCAAGTTAATAAGTTCTTAAAGACATGATCCATTTAATAATTACTTACCTTCTGCTACGAATTGGCAATAAATAAAGTCGGGAATCAGAATAACTACAATTAACAAAATACAAAATGATTTGCAAATCATTTTCAGCAAGAACTAAACCTGAATACTTTACACTTGTAGATTTTAAATGCATCTTCCTATTAGGAAACCGCAAATAGATAACAATTTTATCTAGAATAAAATAAAATAAATTATATGAATTAATTTAATAAAATAAGAAAAACTTTCATAGATAATTGTTTAAATAAATCTTTGAAGTTTAAAAATTAATTTAAAAAAAATTTAAACATAAGATATTTAACATTAAACTTAATTAAATTATTTTTTTTATATTTTTTCCGAAATTATTTTTTAAAATTATATTTGTTAGATTTCTATATATTATATTATTTTTCAACAGATTCCAAGATAAAATACCTAAATTATTAAAATCAGGATAAAATATCCATCTCCCCTTCTCTTTAATAATAATATTGCTTGATCTATTCTCTTCGCATCAAAGTATCCAGAAATTATCTGCTTATAATTTAATTTTAATTTAGAAAAAATAATGATAATAATTAATTAATTCGTATTAAAAGAATATTACGGTAGTACTATAATTGTTAACGCAAAAAAGATCCCAATCGAAGATATGCTTCAGTGCATAAATCAATTCCCTTCTTGGCGTTAACAAGGTTTTTTTTTATATTTTAATTTAAAAACATTTTGTCAAGGTCGCCAGCTATCTTATTTTTTAAAAGAAGAGAGAATTTTACAAACCTAAATGGTTACTGTTCGAATAAGAAAAACAATTAGAGAGGTCTTCCAATATGATCTTACTTAATCTTAATAAAAATTTATAAAAAAAATGCATATATATTTAAGTTATATTAATTTTAATTAGATTGATGTAGTGACATAAATAATTAATAATAATTAATAAATAATTCCAATTTATATGATCTTAATATATTGTGAGAATTAGATAAATAATGTAGAGAGAGAAAAATATTTAAAAATAGATATTTATTTTATATATATAATAATATATAAATTTTATCATTGAATAATAAAAAAAAAAAATATTATTTAACCTGAATTAAAATGACTGAATTATATTATCTTTGTTTTTTATTTTAATTTAATTACTCTATTATTAATTACTAAATATATATATATATATTATATAAAAATTAAAATATGATGATATAAAGTTGTTTTAAATTTTTGACATTTTTAAATTGGGTATATTTTTTAAATTTATTAAAATGTCTTTTTTATTTATTATGTTTAAAAGATTCATTTTTATTATGTGATATTAATAAAAAATAACGATGCTCTGTGCAAGTCGAATCATGTTGCACATAATTAAATAACAATTGCCAAACAAAGAATATAATATTTTTTTAAATTCTTATATTTAAATATCATTTCAATTAAATAATTTATTCTAAAAGGTCTCATTTTAATGCAATTTATAATTTTCTTCTAATTCAGATTTAGGACAAATCGTACAACATTATATCAAATCTCGCTAGGAACATTCAATATTTTTGTACACAAATTATTCAGAGTATTGGCTAAGCGTATCACTCACAATCAGTTTATATTGAAATTTATATAAATTAACAAAGTAAAAATTTTTATTTGTTTAAATTTTATTATAATGAATCAAAAAAAATTAAATATATAGATCACATGATTAAGAGAAGCAGAAAATTTGACAGAAAATAACTGTTGGATGGAGGTCGGACATGACAGAAACTGTAAGCGAAATCTTCATATTGCGATGAATAATTTTCAAATCCCCTAGCACCACAGAATTTAAGTTTCTTTTAAGGAAAATAACTATGATCTAAAAAAATTAATAAATGAACTTAATAATAAAAAAAACAAATAAATCAATTAATTTAAATTAATACTATTAATGAATGTATATATTGGTCATTTATCTATAGTTTTATACCGTTAATTTTTATAAATTGTCTCAAGTCTCTATTTTTGCATTTTCTCAAGTTTCATTATAATTACAAATATTCAATAATAATCTAGCAATGAAAATAAAATACCAAAATGTAATGATCAAGAAATATTATACTCTATTTCACTATTATAACATATACAATACTTAAGAACCATAGGCGGAGGAAATATTAGGAGATATCATTGCGGGTTCAGGCCAAATCGACCAACATTAATTAAGATATTTTCATTATGACAGATATTAGGAAAAAAACCGCGAATTCAATATTTCTGTTCACTAATTATTTGTAGACTTTAGTAAAACATACGCATGACTCAATATAGATCAGCATAAACTTTTTCAAATTTTGATCTTCAAATTTGTCTTGAAGGTAGTAAAGAAAGAGTAAGATGCGGAAATCAATTGTAAAATATTAGGTTACTCAGACGACTTAAATATAATAGGAGATTCGGCAATTTCAATTACAGATAGCGAGGAAAATTTAATGGAGGTTTGAAATTAATAGTGATAAGAAAAAATATTTAGTAACAAAGAGGAAGAGTATTAACATACAAAATCTTAAGATACAAAATGTAGAATTTGAATATGTAGAAAAATTGAATGTAATCACGAAGGATAATAATATTTGAGAAGAATTTAAATCGGGGTTGCAATCGGGAAACGCCTGTTATCTGCAATAAAGAGGCTTATCTCTTCAAAATTATTATCAAAGGGAATATATAAAAAGATTATTTTGCCTGTTGCATTATATGGGTGGGAGGCATGGTCTATGACCCTTGGAGATGAGAGTAGATTCAGAGTATTTGAGAATAGGATTCTTTCCTGCATTTATTGGCCAAAGAAAGATGAGGTCACCGGGGAATGGGGGAGACAGCATAACAAGAAATTGCATGGCCTCTCTGCATCTTCAGAAACCACCAAATACTATGTACAACTCGGGGGTACAGGGGGCGGAGCCCCCGTCTAGGTGTGAAGAGCGCCGAAGGCGCTCTGAGCAGCTAGTTTAAAATAAAAACAAGGGTTCATTTAATCCTCATTCACACACAAACAATTCATAAATAATATCAATTCAAAAATATGACTTAATAAAAAATATCTAAAAATTGAAAAAATGAACTGAATTCGGTTTAGAATGGCTAATTAAAGAATTATAATGATAACTTGAGAATAAATAAGTAAATTTAAACTATATTAGGTTTATAAATTAAATTAAATTTAAATATATCTTAACAATTCTTGAAAAATATAATTTAATAATTCTGGGAATTCTCAGAATAAATTGTTTTTTATACATAAATTGTTTTTAAATATAAATTATATAATAATTACTAGCTGCTCAGAGCGCCTTCGGCGCTCTTCACACCTAGACGGGGGCTCCGCCCCCTGTACCCCCGAGTTGTACATAGTATTTGGTGGTTGAAAGTATTAAAAGGTTTTCATCCATTTTGTTTCAATCAGTATATTACATAAAACATTCATTTCTTTTTGTGTTCTTATTTAAAAAATATATTTTAATTTAATCACTATATTAATTATATATATTATTATTGTATATGTTATATCTATCTACCTATGTGGCTCAAAGATACTCGAAAGTTCTTAGCCGCAACAACCACATTTCTCCAAGTGTCCCTATCCTGAGCCCTTGTTCCATCTCTCTTACGTCCCTTCCTACGCGTCATTGGTTTTCCAAGCGGACGTTTTCCAATCGGTCTTCCCACCAATATCTTTTTCCTCTCCCATTCTAGCCACGTGCCCTGCCTATCGCAGCTTTTTCCCTTTTATAACCCTAACTATTTCTGAAGATGCAGAGAGGCCATGCAATTTCTTGTTATGCTGTCTCCCCCATTCCCCGGTGACATCATCTTTCTTTGGCCAATAAATGCAGGAAAGAATCCTATTCTCAAATACTCTGAATCTACTCTCATCTCCAAGGGTCATAGACCATGCCTCCCACCCATATAATGCAACAGGCAAAATAATCTTTTTATATATTCCCTTTGATAATAATTTTGAAGAGATAAGCCTCTTTATTGCAGATAACAGGCGTTTCCCGATTGCAACCCCGATTTAAATTCTTCTCAAATATTATTATCCTTCGTGATTACATTCAATTTTTCTACATATTCAAATTCTACATTTTGTATCTTAAGATTTTGTATGTTAATACTCTTCCTCTTTGTTACTAAATATTTTTTCTTATCACTATTAATTTCAAACCTCCATTAAATTTTCCTCGCTATCTGTAATTGAAATTGCCGAATCTCCTATTATATTTAAGTCGTCTGAGTAACCTAATATTTTACAATTGATTTCCGCATCTTACTCTTTCTTTACTACCTTCAAGACAAATTTGAAGATCAAAATTTGAAAAAGTTTATGCTGATCTATATTGAGTCATGCGTATCTTTTACTAAAGTCTACAAATAATTAGTGAACAGAAATATTGAATTCGCGATTTTTTTCCCTAATATCTGTCATAATGAAAATATCTTAATTAATGTTGATCGATTTGGCCTGAACCCGCAATGATATCTCCTAATATTTCCTCCGCCTATGGTTGTTAAGTATTTTCTCTGTTATAATAGTATAATATATCTTGATCATTACATTTTGATATTTTATTTTCATTGCTAGATTATTGTTGGCGCACAGCGCCTCTAGTGCATATATTTTAAATTATTAAATAGACAATTTTGTATTTTGCGCTATTTTAGCATTTATATTAATTATCGAATTTTATTATTGTAAAGTATTGTATTTGGATTTGATATTAATTTTAATTGTTTTCTATATTTTTCCTGGGTTTTTATTGGACTTTCAAATTTGCAATATTGCATTGCTAATTTGACTCACCAACTATGGCTGGTAAACTAATTCGCCATATTAGCTACTTCATTCCAGCAGAAGTTTCCCATCAGGTAACATCTTACCTGAAAAAGTCCGTGCTTGGAATCCTCGACACTGTGTGAAGCATGTTCCTGGTCGAGTTGAGGGATTAGTTATTTATCCCTCTCATAATATTTAACTATTTTTACCAACGCCTTGCAGAAGCCAGCATCTACGCGGTAAAAGGCTGTTCTTCGAATCCTCAACACTGTGTGAAGCTTCTTCCTGGTTGAGTTTAAGGGATAATATTTTAGCCCTTTCATATTATATTACTGTTTCGGACTGCAACTCATAAGTATATTTTTTCATTCCGTTTTCTCATGTTGAATGTTTTTTTTTGTTGGTAAATCCACATTGTTGCTGCTCCATTCATTTTTTATTTGTTTTCAAGTCCAATATAAACCCATTTGTTTTTTATAATTATCTCTGTTTATATACAAATATCTTTTTTATTTTGTTATTCTATTCATATTAAAATTTTATACTTTGATATCCCTTTCATTTCATTTCTTTTAATTCATTAGTTTTTTTCCTCATAGATTCCAAGAATTTAATTCAAGTCTCTTTATACTCTTTTTCATCTGGCGAACACGTGACAGAATAGACCCGAATTGTTTCGGTGTTCTATCTCCGGTGTAAACGAGGCTTTTAGATTTTTGGTTTCTTAAAGGTAACTAATTTTTTACTAAAATTTTTCATTTATTAATTTAAATTTTCTTTTTGCAATAATGTCTAGGACAAACGCTAAGCTTGTCTCTAACAGATGGACATTAATTGAAATTGATATTGAATTACTTGATG